>CATKHJ010633274.1:0-10290 GCA_949750685.1 Vernicia montana
ATTATCACTCACCTTAACAATGCAATATCCAAAATAGCTTGAAATCAACCTCTACAGCAAGCAAATGTGATGGTCACATCCTCCATCATCATCATCTCTTCTATCTCTAGGAGAAGCTACAAACCCAATCGTGGATAATAGTAATAAATCATATAATCTATGAACTTGACTCAATTAACAATGTTAATGATGCTAACTTAACTTAATCTTACCATAACTTTACATCTATTAGAAGAAATTGAAAGGAAATGGACAATATTGAAAAACCCTAACTTACCTTCAATCAAATGCTTGAATAAATGTAGAGAGGAAATGGGTTATTCAACCCTAGATCTTCTTAATGGAGCAATTAATGAGTTTCCTTGAAGTTAGAAGAAGTAGACTGAGAGGATTTTGGGAGAGAATGGGTTTAGAAAGCTTAAAAAATCAGGTGGAATGAGTTTTAGGGCTTTAAATCCTTATATAGAGCTATACTCCCGATTCTGACCCCGATGATAATCGCGGTTGGTATTCTCTTTTAGCGGTCGCAATATCATGTGGCGGTCACAACGTGATACTGTTCACGTGACTGTTCATACTTCTTCCAAAATCAGGTAGAAGAGTTCGTGGTCTTGGTCGCGGTCAGCATCACGGTCGCGATGCTTCGTAGCAGTCGAGACATCCATGTTGCCGGCGCGATTCTGGCCTTGCAGTACCACTTGAAGAATTTCAAACTTCTAAGTCCAACTCTCAATTCTAATTAATCTCATTCTTCCATATACATGATATAATACTTGTAAATCATTCATATAACTAAATAGAAGTTCTTACATGTACAATTGGGGAATTATAAGCATTTTCCCAAAACTGACCGAATTTTTTCCAAAATTTGACTGCCAAACTGTCTGATAATTAATTTTGGATCCACCGCCACTGAATGATAATTTTTCAGACTTTAGAATACCCCGAAAACTGACCTGGAGGACAGAAAGACTCAAAAATTGAGCTTCCACGCGGTCGTCCACGAGGCAGGCCTGCGGATCCGCAGCCCACTTGCGTGGCTCCACGAGGCATCCTGGCGGTAGTCCGTAAAAGACGAATGCGGAGTGCTAAACTCCCTGCTGCCGCCGAACCCAATCTGGCCCGTTCGCATTGACGCGCTTGTCAAGCGTCGTACTGACGCATGTTAGTCGCGTAAGTACGACGCGTCAACGGCCATCGGCGTATCCGCAGGCCTGTTTGGCGGTCGTCTGCGAGTTTCTGACATGGACCCGTGCAGATTTGAAGCGGATTAGCAACGGGTCCTGGCGGCTGGTCCCCTGTGCCCAAAAATTCCTATTTTGCCCTTGTTCCATCTTACTTTTTTAGCTCTTTTTAGTTTTTTCACCCATTTTCATTTCCTATATATACCCCCTCCATTTCTCATTTCAAAACAGACCAAGAGTTAGTATTGAATTTTCTACTACTCTCTCTCTCTCTAATTAATTAAACTTTCTTCGATTTTAATTAATTAATTTTAATTTAATCTCTACTCAATTTGATTATTTAATCAATTTAATTAATTAAGAATTGAGTAATCATTCCTTTTAAATTAATCTCCCTCAAGGTTAATTTAATCCAATCCACCTATTCGAAACGGAACTCCAATCTGGTAAAATCATCCACCCATCACATATTCCTAAAAAGAAGGTATAAACTCTTATCCTCATTCAAACCCCAAATCAAATCGACCCAATCAACCTAATCAATCCCAAAACGCCTCCACCTCATAATGGAATGAACTACGTAGGTTTTAATTCCCATCCAATGGGGTATGTAGGTATGCTTGGAATCTGAATCCAAGTCTCAATTAATCCTCTTCCTCTTTTAATTTGTGCTCTCTTGTAAATTTTCATTGTTGCAATTAGTTAATTATTATTAAGGAGCGATTTTGTGGTTTTCCTAGAATCCATAAAGGACTAGAGAAAACTCTCTCTTTAACTTGTAAATATTTTTAATTACTTGCTCTTTATTTTTCCATGCACTCATAATTATGCCATGATCATGCATTATAATCGTCATTAATACTTGTCATTCATGAAATCAATTTTTAAAGTCAAATCAAATTTAAAAGCCAAATCGAGATTATTTTAAAATAAAAAACCTAGTCCCCGAGTTAAACTTGGTTCGAAGACAAGTGACTTTATCCTTGGGTAAATTAATCAAAGATTAATGAATTAGAGTCAAATTTTGGGTTTTCCCTTAATTTTCCATTTAAATAAATTAGGGTGGCGACTCCCGAATCTTTTCAAAAATCAAATCAATTTTCTGAGGCAATAGCCGCTTTCAATCGTGAGCATCGAAACTCGTACTTAAACTCCCTTAAAAATCGTTCGCCTTTTCCTTAAGGCATTTTCCCAAGCGAGGGGAGAGGCATTCGGGCGAGGCCTCACAATATGCAACTCAACTAGAATGGGTGGAGTCACTAAAAAGAACAAGGGAGAGTCTTATAGGGAACAACCCCTAGGAAGAAGGTCCTGGAGAGACTGAGTAACTTCTATAAGCTCTTCTCTCATAGACCCGTCAGCCACATCCCCTGAGGAATGCATGCATGTCAGCGCCAAAGGCATAGGCATTGTCAGGCGCCGATCTAGGCATTGAGAAATGAACCAATGGTTGGACGACAATTTCACAGTTGAAAGCTTAATACCAAAGCCTCATCATACTAGAATACAGGGGGAAAAGGCCTAAGGATGGAGTCAAACAACCTATGCCAAGACCAAACAAAAGACCCAGAGGAAGATCTTGAGAGGGCTCAAGAGGTTGCAAATAAGCTACTGGTCGTAAAGTTTCAACCTAATCAAGACCTTAACCCTTCAATTAGGGAGAGCCAAAAGCTAAACAATCCTACAAACTCTCATCAAAAGGGTTGTCTAAGCTAAGAAAGCACCATGCAACGCATAACCAAGAAGTAGAGGAGAAAGCAATAGAGGAAAGGCTTCTCCCTATCAGCTTGGTGCAATGATGCTCAAGAGGAACATAATAAGACCTTTACGTAAGGCACCATAAAGACCTAGTGAACGTTAGGAGAAAGACTGAGAAACAGTAAGACCTCCACATGAGGCACCATAAGACTTAGTGAAAACTAGGCGAAAGACTGTGAGGTATAGAGACCTCTAGATGAGGCATAATAAAGACTTAGCGAATGTTAGGCGAAAGACCGCGAGGCAGTAAGACCTCCAAGTGAGACCCCATAAGACCTAGTGAAAACTAGGAAAAAGACCATAAGGCACATAGACCTCCAGATGAGACACAAATAAGACCTAGTGAACTCTAGGCCCAATTCCACCTAAGGCATAATAAGATCTAGTGAACTTTAGTAGGAAGTCCGCAAGGTAAACAAGTCCTCTCATAAAGCGAGATAAGACCTCTAAGCGAGTCTCCATAAAACCTTTCATGAGGTAAGTCAAAGACCTCTTCATGAGGCACCTCAAAGACCTCTAATAAGGCACCTTAAGTCCTTTCATAAGGCATGATAAGACTTTTACACAAGGCTCCATAAGACCTTTCATGAGGCAAGTCAAAGAAAGACCTCTTAATGAGGCACCTCAAATACCTCTAACGAGGTACCTTAAGTCCTCTCATAAGGCGTGATAAGAAGACCTCTACACAAGGCTCTATAAGACCTTTCATGAGCCAAGTCAAAGACCTTTTCACAAGGCACCTTAAAGACCTCTAATGAGGCACCTTAAGTCCTCTCATAAGGAGTGATAAGACCTCTACACGAGGCTCCATACAACCTTTTATGAGGCAAGTCAAAGACCTTTTCACGAGGCACTTTAAATACCTCTAACGAGGCATCTTAAGTCCTCTCAAAAGGTGGGATAATACCTCTACGTGAGGCTCTATAAAACATTTCATAAGGCAAGTAAGAGACCTCTTTGGGAGGCACTTCAAAGACCTTTAACGAGGCACCTCAAGTCCTCTCATAAGGTGTGATAAGACCTTTACGTGAGGCTCCATAAGACCTTTTTTGAGGCAAGTCAAAGATCGTTTCACGAGGCACCTCAAAGACCTCTAACGAGGCACTTTAAGTCCTCTCATAAGGTGAGATAAGACCTCCACATTAGGCTCCATAAGACTTTTCATGAGGCAAGTCAAAGACCTCTTCGTGAGGTACCTCAAAAACCTTGAACGAGGCTGTAGACACTGTATTTTGATCCTTATACCCCAATGATGATAGCCAACATATTGTAGGCTATAATAGTGAACACTCAAGAAAAAAAGGCTAAAATACCCTTGGAGGATGAGAGTAAGAAGTTCAAAAAAAAAAAAAATGGAAACAGAAAAATAAATGGAGCTCTAAAGGAGGGGCGTTCTAGCTTATACAGGGGATTTCTAGCCAAAATGCCCCCACACAAGGGAGTTCTAGCTAGAACACCCCTGGCACGTGGCTCTACCCATTTTTTATCTTCTAAAGCATCAAACGACATTGTTTTTGTTTCAGATTTCTTTATTTGGTTTTAGGGGGAAATTTTCCCCCATTTTCACTTTCGAGAGCCTATAAATAGGCTCCCCCAGTTCCTCATTTTGACACACTGAAAGCATTTGAGAAAAAAGCTTGACAAACAAACCTTTGTTAGTGTAAAAGCTTGTAATCAGATCTTCCAAAGTATATTTTTAGTTCTTTTTCGAGGAGGTTCGTTGTTTGTGGTTGACAGCGAATAAGGTAATTTCTGAGGGGTTCCTCTTCCTTTTCTTTTAGTCTTTTTTAATTTATTATTTATAGTTTTTAATTTCTAGTTTAGATTATACATGTTTAGGTTAGTCTTTAGTTTTGATTTTTAGATTATGCTTGTTTAGTTTTAATTATTAGTTTGAGTATGCATAGTTTAGATTAATGGCCTAGGAAAGTTATAGTTCTTGATAATTGCATGCCTAGGAATAGAATATAAATGTTAGTTTGATATTTAAATTGATGAAATGATGCTTATAAATATGTTTAGGAGTGAGAATTGTTGAAATGTTGGATTTTGGTTTCATGTTCTTAAAAATCGAAGAACTGACGAAATGGAGGAGTTGAAGTCGCAGTATAGGTGTTCTAGGGTAAAATGCCTATACATAGGGGAATTTTACCCTGGAACGCCCTTCCCTCAGATTTTGTCTTATCTTCTTGTCTGTTTTGGCAGACCTGATGCAACCTCAATGTATAGACTGACCCTCCGAGCCTGGAATCGACTTGGAAATGATGCCAAATAATGATAAAGAGGCATCTAAACTTTATTTTGAATGCAATTTATATATTTGTTGGGATTTAGGGCAATTTAAAACCCCTATTTACTTTTTTACAATTTAAATACTTGTTTGTGCACATCTTATTGTTTAAATACTACAAATGCATCAAAATTATTTTGGAAAATCAATGTGGACAGATTGACATATCACTCCTAAACAGATTACAGAAGTAGGATCCAACTCCATAACCCAAATCTCTAGGAATTAAGGTTCATTATGAGGGTTGGGCACTACAATAGACCTCCTAGCTAACCTGATCTTTGACCAGTGTCTTGGTTTTATCGAGTGCTAACTCCCGTTCCCTACCCAAATTGTGGTAAGCTGGGTTAACTATGCCAAAGTACGCACTGAAAATTGAGTGTGGTTCCCAATAAGCAGCTCATAGAGGCACCTTAAGTCCTCGTGTAAGGTGAGATAAAACCTTATGGAAAGGCAGCCTAATAATACCTTTATTCGTTATGGCGCTAAACTATTCCCACAAAACTAAGACCTTTTAGCGAGGCGATCAATAAACTAGGTCTAAAGGTAAGGAAAATGAAGAAAAGGCCTTATTTTTAGGAAAATGGGCACTGGGGGCAAAACGATCTTTTTCGAGGCAAAAAAATAAGTCTGAGCGAGAAGCCATTATGGAAATCACAAAGGCCACCTAAGGCACAACCCCTTGCAGTAGCCACAAGAGCTTGTGCAACACCACATGGGCTTCTTGTGGTTGCTGCACAACCTTTTTTTTTTTTTTTGCTCAAATTGTAATTACCTTTCTAAAGCCTGTGGGGGCTCGTTTAAGTGTAAAAGACCATTTATAGGGGTGCAAAATTATAGGTTTCCAATGGAGAAAGTCATAGTCTATTCGCATTTGTTGTAAGAATTACAAGTTTTGAAGGAATCAAAAGTTTAAACAATTTCAATCTTCTAACTTTAGCGAGCGCATGATTTTCCACAATTGATAATGGGTAGATTCAACAATAATGATGTTAAAAGCAATCCAAGGAGCATGGATATGAAGTTTGGGATGATTTGAGGCACATATATATATAGAAAAGGGAAGCAAATAAGGCAAAAACCTTGTGGAGCTCAAATGGAGGAGCTCTAGAGTTTTGTGGATTTGTGTAGAGGCCTACAACTCTTGGGAAGACCCTCATGGGTTTGTATAGAGCCCTACAACTCTCCCCTTGAAGCCCACAATTATATGCAACCCATCACACTCCTATTGTAGGTTTCATTTCATGATTATCAGGTCAAGTATGCACATTTTGAATTAATTCAACTTGAAAGAGGTTTAAAATACATGAGAGTTGCTAAAAACATCAATAAAATTGTAGAGGCAAAAGCCATGAGGCTTTATGAATAGTCATAAGGCTCTGGCCAGGAGTCCTATGGCTCTATGCAAAGCCTCACAACTTTTGGCTAGTCCCCAATGACCCTAAATAGAGCCATGAGGCTCTTGCCTTTGTTCGTTGCATGTTTGCTTCTTATTTGGTCTTTTTAATGTCCTTACATACTTATTTAGATCTCATATTATTTGTGCATCTTAAAAATCATGTTATTAGGTTGTCACCATTACAAAATTTTGTTTTGTTGGTAACTTAACCATAATGGGTCGAATGAAGGTGAATGACTTATGACCAATAAGGTTATTTGCTTTATAACATGTATCTTGCATATACACTTCACTAATGGCCATAATTAGGCTATTGGTTCATCTTATGATATTACATAGCTTAATTTTTCTTATCCTTTCTTTAATATAAGTTATGAGTACTATTGGATTTTAATCATATCTCCTTCCCTTTCTTTATCTCAGGGTGTTAGATAAATGTATGTTTATATCACTTGGTTGTGCATATATATTGTTAGGGTATTTTAGAGGGCTCACTTCACTTTCTCTTTTCTTTAGGATTAGTGTGTTTTGTATGTTCATCCATTGTCTATATATGATTATATATCTTGTTATCTTGCATATTTATTAAGCATATGTATAAAGTGTTCGGTTAAAAGTGCAATTTTCCCCTTCAATTTTGCCTCCAAGTTTAATTCCATCCCCTTACTCAAAAAAGTCCCAATTGCACTCTTCAACTAGTAAAATTAGGTCAATTAAACCCAATTCCTAATGGCTCATAACGGAGCCATTAGTAATTTGGGAAAGTTGCATCTATTAAGGTTATATGGGCTCCACCAATTCAAAATTATTAATATAATAATTAATTTATATTTTTTTTAATTATTTTTTCTTTTCACTAGTTATCTCTTTTTCTTTTCTTTTATTTTTCAGCTTTTACACAGCATAATATGTTTGATAATTTTTATCCATTAAAAATTTACTATATTAAAAAATTCAGATTATTTTTCTCTCAATTAATTACTAATTTAGGTTTCGCCTCATTCAAAAATTTAACTTATTAAATTAATTGAATATCACTCAATATCAATTCAACCACCATTATATATATCTATATTATTCAACTGTATATTTATATTTTTAGTTATTTTTATGTTTATTTTTTTTACTATTTCCAAAAATATTTAATGGAAAATGAAAGTGTTAAATATTTAAACTCTTATTTTTTTAATATTAAAATTATGAGATAGATACTCGACCATTGGAATAAATATTTTATGTCCACTATAATAATTTATATATAATTATATAATTATATTCTAATTTTTTTTTATCTCAAATTTTAAAATTTTATTTATTAATTGTATATATTAATTTTAATATATACTGCAATAAGAGTTTCTTTAGGTGATTTGACCAAAAAAAAAAATATGCTTTTAAGCATGCTAATAATAATTAAAAGCATCATTTTGTATATATTAAAATGATGCTTTTAATTATTATTAGTATGCTTATCTCATTTAAAAAGAAAAAAAAATACAACCAACCTAAAAATTGAAGGGAAAGTAATAAGTTACAAACAGAAGTTATGCCAAGTCACTGAAATTAACAACTTTTTATTTCAATAAATTCAGCCTTTTATTCTTCTGATAAAAAAAAAAGTCAGCCTTTTATTCCGTTAAAAAAGAAAAAACCACAAACCAAACCTTTTCTAATACTTGTAACATGTGTCAAAATCCTACAAGGAATAGAAAAAAAATGTCCCAAACTTTATGTCTTTGTCAGATAAAGTGGGTCAAAACTGTCAAAAGATGTAACTTTCCCGAATTACTAACGGCTCCGTTATGAGTTGTTAGAAATTGGGCTTCGATAAGCTCAAATTTTGTTAAGGAGGAAATGGGCTAGATTTTGGGAAGACCTTGATTTATTGATCTGCAAAGAACACAAGAAAGTGAAGGAGTTCATGCCTTAACCTAGGAGTGAAGTTTCGATGCTCAAGTTAGCCATGGAGAATGCTTGTGTAAAAGCTTAATTTGTAAGTAAAAAAAAGAGATGAGAGGAGAGAGAGTCAGCTATCTTGCATGAGAATGCAAGATGACCTTTTATACCTTGCTAAGTAAGGATATCTTCTAGTAAATGAGGGGAACAACACATGTCCACCCTTTATTGTGACAAAGGGAAAGAAGCTTCCTCTCTTAAGAGGTTGGTGAACTTGTGTGCTCTGTCATGCTTGACGTCATATAGCTGATATCACCAAAAGGATGCAGGGGTAATGTTACCGAAGGGCTTTATATTTAGTTGTTGGTGGATAAGTTCTTCGAAGGCCCTCAATGTCATGGAGAGGTAGCAAATAGGTGAAGCTCTTTGGGAGGTAAGGCTCTTCGACCTAGAGTCTTCCTTTGACCTCTTGACCTCTTTGACCATGTGACTTCTTTAACTGAGTCTTTTTCTTAGGCCTTAGCTGAAGCCCATTAGATTTCTTGAGAGATATGTATTCTTAAGGGCCCAAAACCCAAATACTCTTAAGGCTAGTTTTTATCCTTATCAAAGGCCCCCTTGTTTTAATAAGGACATACTTCACGAAGTCCTTGTTGAAACATTTAATTTCAAAGTTGTTTCTACCCGAAGAGGCTTCTTTGGTTTGGAGTAATATAAGACCTCTTCGATTTCTTCTCTTCGTTTGAGGTTTACTTCTTGAAGAATGGTAATGGTTTCAAATCTTTTATCTTCTGACAACTAAGATTTACTATGGATAATTGTGTAATTATTTTGGTTGTGAGTGACACGTGTTAGAGAGAGAAGTTGAAGGGATGGCCTCTTCGATGACAACTATTCGATCTATCTTTGATCACCTTTGGATCTGTCAATTTGAATTTTGAATTAATGATTGATGGGCGGTTTTCTAGAGCTCTTTCTCCAATAAATAGGCTTCTTATTCTTTCTTCCCCTCTTTATATTTTCATTCATTTCTTCTCTCTTTCTTCTGCGATTTTCACCATTTTTGTGCTTTCTTAAGCTTTTGTTCTTGTGTTTTCTCGCGCTTCTTTTGCATTTTCTTGCATTTTCTCTTGTTTTTTCCTTAAATTTCACTTTTAAACCACGAAAAATGGCCCCAAAAACATCAACTGTTGATTTCCCCATTGCCTTGCTCAGAAAATGGCATGGCACAGCCTTCGTGGCTCAAGAAAGTGATTTCAAGGTTTGGGAACGAAACTTAAAGTCCAACAATGATGAATTTGAACTGTACATCCCCAAACCTAATGAAAGAATCCTTATGGATGAAAAGAAGGACATTGCAAAGTTCTTGAAGGAGTTGCCGAAGAACTTCTACAACTACATCTTATTCCACCAGCAGATGATGGCTGGATTGAGGTGGCCTCTCTCTCCATTCATGAAGGCTCTCTTCAACCATTACTAAGTGAACCCTATGGTGCTTCATCCAAACGCCATTAAGGAAATGTTCTTCTTCGAGGCGATCTTCTAATACCCTAAGTAAGTTTGATTACCTCATAATAACTATATTAAACTCTTAGAGAAGAAATTGATATTAGAGTATATGTCCTAGAGCAGTGTATATAATTATGTAAATGTAAAACAACATTATTATATGGCAATAAATATATGTTTATATAAATCAATTGTTCCATTGTATTAAATGTATATTTGAAGTCCATTAGGATTTTGTGAGAGCATCTATTCTC
>CATKHJ010633380.1:0-13034 GCA_949750685.1 Vernicia montana
GGGTATATATTTTATTTTTTAAACGGATCGAATACGTATTTTACAAAATCCGCCCCATACCCAACCTTACCGATAGGCACTATAATTGAATATGAATATTATACGCAATAATTACAAGTTATGCCACTTGACTAAGAAAAAATTTCTTAATTTTTTGGTATTTACTTAACAATATGATGTGATCAAATCTTAATTACATATGTTTTCATCTTTTGCTAATTTTTATTTATATTTTTTCTAATGTACTTAAGGTCATAATATGACTGTTGTTGAAGTAGATGGACATTATGTTAAACCCTTTACAATACAAAACCTATTCATATACTCTGGTTAGACATACTCTGTTTTGGTAAAAAATACCAAAATTCATTAAGAAATTATTGGCTAACAACAACTGTTGTCATGAAAACATTAGAGCTCTATCATTCCAGACCTCATCAATATATTGGATAATGATCACTTATTTGCAAATGGGTTTTCCATTATAAATAAATACAGTGATTAATTTATGAACAATGTTCATTTGGAGATAAAAACCAAATAATTTTTTCACTCGCTCGCCGTCATCGGTGCAGAGAAAAAAATAAAAAGGAGAGCTGACAGTGTAATTTAAAAGAATTGTGGCTAAAAATGTAATAAAAAAAAAGGGAGCTAAAAAATATATTTTAAAAAAAAAAGACACGATGTAATTTCCTCAAATAAATAAATAAAACCCTAAATCCCAAATATGCTACAAGCCTACAATTACCATTAATATGGCCCATGAAAAAGCTGTCCCTAATGCAAAATCAATTTAAAGGAAATAAAAAATAGAATAGCAATTTTTCACTTTAACAATGTAGATTTTACACATGGTACTGGATAAGTTACGTAACAAGAGATAACCCTAAATAGTACTCATGGGCCGATAAAGCAATTTACATAGATAACACTTTACTACTACTCTAAATCCACCGTTTATAAACAAGTTTTCCTATTTCGACCACCGTTTAAATTTGAGTTTTCATAATCCAGCCGAACTCGAGCCCCAACCTTGGAAGGATAAATTATCGATGCTAGGAGAAGAAAGTGATTGTTAGATTATTTGGGGATTGCTAATGAGGATGTGGGGAAGCTGTTGGAAAAGTATGAAACATTTCACCAATCTTGTTATTAAAACTTTATGAATGTTCATATTAATGACAAAACACATGAATAATACAACTGATGGCCATGCACAAAACATGACAGCAGCAGATCTTTTAATGCCATTCAACTTCGCACCAAAAATGAATCTGTAAAACACTGATGTACTAAAACCAAAACTCTATTTTTTTCTGAATACACTACGAATATCAAAGTGAAAAACAACAGGCAACAAGTTCATTAATGTCCTGAAAATCTATCCTCGCTAACTGCCAGCAGAATGAGCATTACTATGGTTGAGATTTTCGCATGAGGGATGAAGGAATATATGATCTGAAACCCTGTAGAGAAAAGATGTTCTTGTGTACACTGAAGAAATAAACAATCAGCGCCAAGGAGCTTTACCACACCTGTGAAATGGAAAATGCAAAATGGAGATCGTAGTAAAAAGATCTGTGTTTTTTTTAACTTGATCTCACACCACCTGCACCCTGCCTATTCTTTATCATTCTTTTGAGGCTTGTAAGCCAGAAGTTACACTCATCCCACTCACTCGTCGTAAGAAGAACCTGTTCCGCATGCAAAGAATATAAACAGTTAGGAGCCTGACTTGTACCATCCATACCGTCAACATAAGACTCAATTCAAAATGCATACCTGGATTTGCAGGGCTGTGCTAAAATCATTTTTATCTAAAGCCTGGCACAGCTGAACAAGCATATCAGAAGCATTTTTTGATACATCTCCACTGTTGAGCTTGGCAAACAAGGCACCAATTCTCCTTGAATTATCTTCTATTTCACGCTTCTTAGCAGTATTTGCACGTGAGCCTCCCATAGCTTCTGATGTCTCGTTAAAAAGTCTCGTCAATGTTGTAATGACAGGTCTATAATGAGCTGCAGCAGATTATGCAAAACAAGTTGAACATATCAGAATCTAAGCATCACATCAGAAAACACAGCTATTACTACAAACAGGTTTCAGTTCCAGAATTATTTATCTAGCATTATATCATATTTATGGGTTGAATGCTCCACCAAACATTAACAGTTGCAGATATATTGACAAATTCTTGACTCTGTATCAAATCATTTTATTTTGTCTTTGTCCAATTGCTTGCCAAACAATGTGATGTGTTCATTTGAGTTAAATCGTTGCATCAATTATGTCCAAACTACAATATCCATATTGGAATCAATTACTAGAAGCTACCATCAGCCAGCCAACAGAGTTTGAATGCAACTAATAAACAGTATCAACCATCAGAATTGCACTTCAAAAACTATCAGAAAACAGCTCTGCATCACAAGTAAATCTTTTTCTAAAACTAGTTATAGAATCAAAGCAAGCCAACAAAAAAAAAAAAAAAAAAAAAATGTAATTCCTTATTGATAACACAGATTTTAGTCTAACAGAAGAATTTCGTTAATACCAGGCACATTCGAGGTATCAACTGTCTGTACTGTAGGTGGTGGAGCAGCAGGTGCCACAGCTGGTTGTACTGATGCTGATTGAGTAGGACTGGGAGGTTGCATAGAACTGATTCCTGGTCTTTGCACAACCCCTGAATTTGTAACAGGCTTAAATCCCATTGGTGTTGGAGTGGGGGCCACAACCTGTTGAATTTTATGGCCAGAAATTGGAGCCCCTTGAAATGTAACAGGACCTTGAGGACCAGCTGGAGGCTGAACAGGTTGATAAGCAGGGTTAGCAGGCCCCTGAAACAAGGACACAATTCAGTATATCAATAAAAAAAACTTGCTTGTAACACTGAATCTGAAAGCCATCATGTATGTACATACAGGATATAGCTGAGAACTCAATGTGGGTTGCTGGTACTGTTCAGCATTTCTCAGAATAGGAACGTCTGACGGAACAAAAGTCCTCACAGCTTGTTGTGTGGTAGCAGGAGGTGGAGCAAAATTTACCTAAAAGGACAAAAAGGGAAAGTAATCAGTCATATAACTCATATTATTAAAATAAACAGTACCTCAACAATATTATTGTTGTCTAAATCATAAATTAGTAAAATGGTAATAGCCGATAAAAAAATATAAGAAATAATCAAACATACAGATTGTACAAAGTTCATGTTTGATCCAGAAACTCTAGATAAACATTGAAACTAGTTCTACATGAGAAACTAAAATTGGCTTGTCCTCTAAGATGATAATATGTTACCAAAGATTGATGTGTAGCAAAGTAGTCCACTATGCATTAGAATACAGTCCCTGATTAGGTAGGGCCCCTTCCCAATTAGCTATATTTTACATCAAAAAAAAAAATAATAAACCAAAATACCTGAGGTGCCTGAGAAGGAACAAGCATTCCAGGCTGTGAGGGAGGCTGATATGGAGCAGGAGGACCATATCCTCTTCCATATGAAGGACCAAGAGCTTGTTGATAATTTTCACTGTATAGACCGCCAGGAAAAGTTTGATGCATTTGTGATGGTGCTGTTTCCTAAAGCAATAAATGGCATCAAGTTAAAGCAATGTGTCATTCGTGGGAAGCAACACCTTACTCGACTCGACTCAACTAAACTCAGCCTTGAGAAATTAAAGGAAATGTGTAGGAGAGAATCAAAGAGCAAGAGAACCCACCTGATAATAGTGCTGAGAAGCATTGGTCACACCAAAACTAGATTGTTCGGCACCATAAATTGACCCACCTTGCTGTTGGGAGTTATCATAACTCACAGTCTTGGCATCTTTCTCTACAACATAGATAAATCAAACTGTTCAAATGATATCCATTTAATATATACAATACATAAGGTTTGACCATTGCATAGCTGCTATTATTAACATAAAAAATGCATGTAGGAAATCTATGTCATACTTAAACCAGCAATCTACCAAAAAACTCATTTCAGTTAATACTCAGAATAAGTTCACACCACATAAACAACCAAATCAAATAAAAGAATGGTAAACAAATGGGAAGTGGAGAAACGGAGCGCACACATGGAGAAACAGAGTCGTGCACACACACATGTACAGCACATGCTGAGAAACTATGTAGGATTGTAAAGTTAAATAATGAAACATGACCATTCAGCAGATGAACATACCAGGTTCTGTGGAAAGAGCAATTCGATCTCTTAAGATCATAAGCTCAGGAGACAATTCATCAGACCCCAAAAGTTTCAAGTATTCCATTGCTGTTGTTAAAAGCCCCTGACCGGCTAAAATTTCGGCATACTTCTCAACAAGCTTGCACAAAGATGCACTAAATTGCTTCTGACCACTTGCCAAAGCAAGGACAATAGTCTTCTCCATCAAATCCTAACAGAGCGAAGATATTCATCAAGCTTCAATAGAGAAGACAAAATGGTCTATCCTTCTAACTGCTGCAAGCTTACCTGAAGAAGTTCAACATATGATTTCCCTTCGTGTTCAGCTGTCAGATTCCTTGACCAAATTTCAACAGTTTTGTCTATATTTCCACCACATATATAACACAAAGTTGCCGCCAAAGTATTGCTAGCAGCCATCAGTTTTGAAGCAAGTGAATTACATAGCTCACTCCATTCCTTGTCTTGCGCGAACTGAATCATACATTATGATGAAAACATCAGATACGCAATACAAAGAATATGTTCTGCTTATTTATTTTAAAAAACAAATGTGATACTATCTTTCTCATCCTCAACACTGCCGCCACCCCCCCCCCCCAAAAAAAAAAAAAAAAAAAAAAAAAACCCCTCTCTCTCTCTCTTTACAGGAGTCACATGAGATCCATGCCACTACTGATAGCAGCAAGAGCTAAAATCAAGCCAGAGGTTGAAAAAACATCAGACGACTACCACTTGCAAGAATAAAATATCCACAAGAAACAGAAATAGTACAAGTCTAAAAAGAGAATCACCAGTATATCTAGTAATTTTTTGCAACTAAATGCATGCATAGGGGGCAATGTTATCCACAATTATTTTTATTCTAGTGTTCAATTACCAATTTATAATATTTCATTAAAATAGATATAAAAGAAGAAAATGAAGCAATAAGGAAAAAGACTGACAATTAAACCAAGGGATATCATGTATTCTAACACCAGCACAAGAGATCAAAAACTTACTGTACAGATAAGAGCAAGTGTTTCTTTCCAGTATTTCAGGGGTCTGGTTTCTACAAGGCTCATGAGATCATTGTTCACCATTGCAGATACAATCTGAAAGCAGATACGGAAAACTATAAAGTAAATCCATTTAAATGGTTTTCATGAAATGGAATGATAGCCATCCCAGTTAATTATATACATATATGCATTCACATAAAAATGAATAAATTGCTCCATTAAAAATCTTCACACAGCGGGAAAAAAAAGGTTGAAAAATTAAGCTACCTTCAAGTATGGTGAACGACTCATCTTAAGGTATTGATCACGAGTACTCTCCCACAAGGAAGTACCACCAACATGAGCAATAACTAAAGCATCAGCCATTTTATTTGCAGATATGCACTGTGCAACAGCACCCTTGTAGTCCCCAACAACCAAAGCATGCTGAATATTATCATCAAATGAAGGATCAGCACTCTCCTCTACTGCATCTGGTTCCTGTTTTATTTCTTCTGCATGAGGAACAGATTTCCCAGAGCCAAAGTTATTGCTTGATGTAAATTTAGGTGTATCAGCTTTGGGGCTCGAGAGATTGTTAAAGAAATCTTCCCCATCATCTGCAGAGAAAACAGGGGCCTCTTTAACACTCTCATATCCCACATTATCTGCCACTGTATCATCAAGCCGAATGACATCAATTTGTTGGGAGATATCACCCTGTACAACATCTTTCTCTTCAACAGGTACACTAAAACCAAGGTGGGTAAGCATCTTAGTCCTTGCTGTCCCATCATCTTCAAACATAACCTTTAAGAATCCCCAAGTTTCACGGTCATCCTCTGATCTGTTATAATAATTGGCCATTACACAGGCCATGCAATAGATTAATTTGCTTGAAGCAGTTGTGAATAAGAAGAATACAACTTCACTTCCAAGGAAGTTTAAAAAAAAAAAAAAAGAAAAGAAAAATCCAATTCTCAGAAAAGTAGACGTACTCAGACTCTTCAGACTTTTTCTCACACAATGCTTTTAATGATGACTTCTCTCCATTTTGTATGGCAGCTTCGAATTCAGATGACCGGCTCACCAAACTGTGTTCTGTAACTAAGTTATGCAAAAGGACCTGCGATACAGTAGCAGAGAATACAACTAATCAAAAAATTTGAAAATACAGGAAAAAGGAGCAACCTCGCTGATAAAACATACCTCTGAAGCACTTGTAGTAGATGACCTAGGGTGAAAGGATACAAGCTTTCCCCCAAAGCCAAAAGACACCCCAGCTGGACATTTATACCATTTTGGAGCTCTTACTGTGACTGCACAAAAAAGGACATCATATAAGAAGATGTCTCAATCCACAAGTTAAATCTCAAACTAGATTATATAAGAGAGAAAACAATACAAATATAAGATAATAGAATATATATATATATATATATATATATATATATATATATATATATATATAATGGGTTATCTAATTACATGTCTAGAGAAGGAGTAGGAAAGGTAATTTAACTATATGTCTGACCAGGACAGGACCCATTACAAAAATACTTTTTTCATGGGGCAATAGCAAACTGGGTTTTGAAGGGGACTAATTCAAATTCCCTCACGTAAAACAAGAACAGTTTTTGCATTATCAGCTAGCAATGATACTAATTTGTTAGTCAATACTAATTCAAACTTCCTACCCTGTTTGCCAATTTGTAGGTTGGGAAAATAACTTAATTTTCCCTGACCAAAAAAATGTTTTCCATTCATAAACTTAATTTTCCCTGACCAAAAAAATGTTTTCCATTCATAAATTTTCCATGTGCATCACACATTGGAAACTGCATGAAATATTATCCATGAATCAAACAGAGCCAAAATAAAATAATTTCCTGTACAGATAAAAGAATGATGCTTCAGTGAAACAATAATATTGCTACTGGTTCCTAGTCCCACTAGCCTTAGCTTGGTCAAAGTTCAGCCAATTACAAGCTGAAAAGCCAAAATTGGAATTTGATTGACCAAACACCAAAATAATCCACATACAAATAAATATTTTATAAGGCATTTGAGGAACAAGAAGCTAGTGTCATAGTAAATCAATAATGACAGATTCATATGGTGCAAACAAACCATTATATAGCCAAGTCTGATTATACATCACTTGAATCAAAAGCGAATAAAAAGAAAAATAAAACTAACCACAGAAATTGATGTGTATTATTTAATAATGAAAGATATAAATTCACAATTCCCCGTAACTAAACAACAGTACCTGCTCCAAAATCACTCTCCCCAGCACCATAATGACTGCAACCCTGCACAGGAAGATACAGATCTTTTATGTAGTATATTTTAATATCAGAAAATGACCTAGCATAATTGTCCAATGCCAAGGTAGGAAAATTGACAATGGAATCACAAAGGAAAGCTATATGCCTTTCAACATGCTTTCTGACTCCAAGCTAAGTTTTTTTAATTAAATAAGAGGTATTCCAACAGATTCCATAATCCTACCAATTCTTCCATTAGCACATGTTTGGTGCAACTTGTTATGAACTTGCTGCCAGTTAAAACGGCAGACATAAAATAAATTTATACCTCAATGTTGTAAATGCCAATCTTCCCATCAAAAGAAGATGCCGAAATAACTCCAGGTATCCTTGGATACCAGTGTACATCAAAGTTCCAGTTGGCGCCTGCAGGAAGTTCACGGACAATCTATGCCAATATGCATAAAACATCAGTTGAAAAATCTCATGACTAGTGAAAGCAAGCAGATATCAATAAATTACCCTACCTCTCCAGTTATAGTGTTCCAGCAAATAGTTCTATTATCTTTAGCACAGGTAAGCAAATAGGAACTGTCATTTGGACACCATGACATTGCAATTACACCTGATACAAGACATTAGTCAAAAATAAGAAGCCAGCAAGTCATAGGCATTCAATAATTACAATAAATAGTTTTCAGAGAACAAAAGCACTAAACTTAAGATAAAAATTGCTAAAAAGAAATAGGATAAAAGGGCAGAGTGAGAGAGATATACAGCTTGAAAGTTGGAGTTATTATTTAGACATCACATATAAATCAAAATGTAATCTAGAAATGCTGGACTACTATTTCCCATTAATCCTGCAAGTATATTAGGTATCACATCTAACAGTAAAATGCAGTGAAATTATAGGTAACACGAAGAAAACGCATATACCATCTAGAAATCAAAGATGATGGTTCGTACTGTAACATACCCTTGGCATGACCCACAAACTCTTTCACAGGGGTCAATGTGTTCCGCATATCCCAAAGCTGCTTGCAAGAAGTTTATGAATTAGAATATCTTTTGCATACATTAATTCCACATAAAACTATCATCTGCAAGGCCATTACCCGCAAGACAGGTGAACTGTCCTCGTCAGACGCAATAATAAGCTGAGTGGCAACATCAGGATGCCACTGCAAAACAGAACACCTCCTTCTAATTGAATCCGCAACACTGTTAAATTACAGACACAGCATCAGCTTGTGATGAAGCATAAACAGAAAATATTATTAGACAGTATCATGCTGAGATGACAAAACAATTGATTAAATAAAATGAAAGAAACTTACGATATCGCTGGCTTCTGCTTCTTTAGGTCCCAAACAACTGCAAAATGCATGAAATATTCAGTGCACCAAGCTAAAATAATGTAATGGGTGGATAATCAATAATAAGTAAGCTCACTTTGCTTTCTCACCAGTTATTCCATTGAGGGAAGTGGATGCCAATATATGTTGAATTTTGGTATTCCAAGAAACATAAGAAATTTCACCTTGAGCAGCAGAACCACTACCCTGCAAAATATTGACCAGATTCAGTGTATAAAAATAACAAATATCATCAATTAGCAAAACCCCAAGAGTACAAGAACAAGAGAGGGGGGGCACTTATAAGTTGAACTGAAGAACAACGAGAAGGGGGAAGGAGGAAGAAAACATTGACATCTTCTACTCCTATAGCAACAGTACAATGCAGAAAAGCTAACAAATTTTAACACCAACTTTTAGCTTAACATGCAACAGCCACACAACTTTTAACAGCACCTCAAAATGCTAACACATCCACGAAATGGATTTGTACAAGTATGACAAAAGGTGCCATGAAAAAGAACAGAGTAACAGACACCTCCAGGGAAGCAAGACTAGCCAAATGATATTCCAACAAGAAACTTTCTTCACTACCCCAACCATTTTTCCAACAGATTTCTATCAGAAATTGAATCTTCTTCAAGTATTTAGAAAAGCTTCTCCTCATCAATTTGGAGTTTGTAATTAGGGGGTTTTCTAGGCTAAGTTAGCTTCAGTTCTAAATAAGAGACCACCATATAAGAAACGATATCCCAACTAAATCAAGATTCCTATGACACCTTGATGAGAATATTAAACTTTTCACTCTCCCCACTTTTCCTTTTGGAATTCAGACTGCAATGAGACCACATTCTATCTACATCAAACCTCAAAAAGTATGATAAAAACAACTACACTATAAAATGGCTCTTTCACCAGTAACAATAAGACGTGAGAAATATTTTGATTTAGAGAAAATTATCCATGCTCAAATACTGTTTTTAAGCCATCAAAAGCTTCAAAATCCATGTACCTTTAGAGGTGGATAATGAGAAGGTTCTGCAGGTGCAGCCAAATCCCAGATGCAAATTTCACCATCATCAGCGCCAGATGCCAGTAAGTTAGGGGTAAAGGAGTTAAATTCAAGACCACGAACCTGAAATAGAGAGGCAAACAGCAGGAATGCCAAGAAACCATCATATGCCTAAGAGACGACAAACTAATCGCTAACAATACAGTTGGTTGCAAAAGAAGAAACTTACAGGCCCTTTATGATTTGAAAGATGCCCAACAAGAGCACTTTCGCTCATCTCAGACCTGGGAAAAAATTAAAAGTATACAGGATAAGGACTTCATTCAGCAAAGGGAAGAACTTAAATCCATTTCAGCAATAAGGCAACTAAATAATGGAGAGAATATTAATTCTTTATATTTTTCAATGACTTGAAAGAACCAAAGAACTTTTAACCCAAAGAAATGAACAGTCGGGATTAAGGAACGGTATCATTGCCAATTTTTGTATCACAATTGAATGGCTATACCATTGAAGATTAGTTCAACACAAGCCACATGCATGCAAAAAATGCAAACAAAATAGCAACCACTACTAAACACAGTTCAAAAAAAAAACCACAAGGTCATTATAGAAAAAGGCAAATTTTTACTCTCTACATAGCCCATAGAAAAACTAATAGCAACCCTATCATAATCAAGTAAAAGAGCAACCTCTACTTGTCGTGATTTATTAGAGTTGAGATTTTCAATGTCTTCTCGACCTTTGCCTCTATATTAGCCACTTCCCCATCTACAATTTTTGACAGAGTAGCCCTGAACCTAGAAGCACTAGCACATGAAACTACTCAAGACAATTGAGATGATTGGGAGAAAGAGAGACAACTTTCATTAGGCATTGCAGCAACAAATCAAATATATAATTATACTTATTTTATTAAGTAGATATTATCAATCAATGGTTAAAAGCACATCACAGAGGCATCAAGTAAAAACCCAAAGATATAAGCAAAACCAACAAATAAAGAGTACAAAATCCAGTAAGTCGTCAAATGTCATGGCACCCCTAGAAGGCATATGCCTAAGTAGGTGCTTAGGTATGGTCAAACGAGGAAGAAACTTCTAATCAGCTTTCACGGACAATATAAAGCCTAAATTACGTGCATTTTCAATTTCATATACTCAATATTCAAATTGAACAAGCTACTAGTAGGAAATGAAACTCAATTTAAATCAAACCGAAGAATTCCGTTATAAATTCATACACGCACTAAACAGAAAATTTCACCCGACTAAAGCTTAATAAAAACTAGGTCATTCAGTAAACAGATCTCAGCTAATTCAACAAACAGCCATCCAACACACCAAAAATCTCCCCTTTACTTGCAATTTGAATGTCAATTCAACTCATACAACAATTGAATAGCAACACATTTCAAATCAAGAAACTGAAACACAAGTCCAAAGTAAGAGACTATCTTTGAATTACCGGATCAGAGACAGAGGATTCCAAATATCAATACTCCCATCAACAAGCCCACCGGCAATGAGTCCAAGAGAGTACTGGTCGGAACCGGATCCATTTCTACCCCAAGCGAGACGGTTAAATCTCTCAGAACTCTGAAACTCGCCAACCAAAGGAAGATCATGATCATCCGATTGAAAATCAAGCTTGAAGATCTCAAGACTAGCTGAAGAGCTAAAAGACAGATCCACTGCTCCTGCCATCGTCCCAGCTGCCATGTACGGTGCGTCCGGCGCTAGCGCCACGGACGCCGATCTATTCACCGATTTTATACACGCCATAGTAATGACGAACACAAATCAATCCGTCTCAACCTATTTATATAATAATAAATAGGGAAACGCCAATTGCAATCTGGAAATGCAAAGAGAGAGAAAGAGAGAGAGAGTGGATGTAGGATTGTGAAGAAGATTGAGAATTTGAGAAACTAGAGGTGAAATTAGGGTTTGATCTGGAAAAGGGGTTTTAATTTTTTTATTGGACCTGACTGAAAGTGAAATTATACACTCGCGTTCTGTTCTCTTTCTCTCTCGCTCGCTCTGTTTCTGTGTATTTGTGAGTGATTTTTTGTTTTCTATTTTCGCCTTTTTTTTTTTTGGGTTTTTTTAGTTTAAGAATTTCAGCTTTAAACCGGTTGGGTTATTATTCTCTACGCTGATGCTCCTGGTGTTATCCTGTTGTACGTTATAATAGTACAATTGTTTTTAATCAGTCTAATAGATAAATTTACCTAAAATTTTACAATTATATTATTTTTACTTAATTTAAAATTTTAATTACAATTTTACTCTCAGTTACAATTATAAAAAAATTCATTAATTAAAAAACTAAAAATTTAAATTAATTTTTAAATTTATTATATTATATTATCAATTTAATTTTTAAATTTTGATTAAAATTAATTAAACTCTTAATTTTATAAATTTTATTAATTAAGACATTAATTTGATTATTGATAAGTTATTAAATTCATAAAGTTGAATAACTCAATTGATTTCTATTAAATTTTAAAAATTAAATTAATAGTGTGGTATGATAAATTTCTAAATTAATTTCATTTTTACCCTTAAAATTAATATGAAATATTATTATTTTTAATTTAATTTTAGCGTATAATTACAATTAAGTTTTCAAATTATGATAAAATTGATAAAAAGAAAAAAGAATAAGCTAATTGCAAAAATATGTAAAGTTTGGAGTAAATTGGCCTATTTAACCTTTTTAATCCTATGTAAGGGTATTTATGTCCGCTACGTACTTGTTTAGATAGCGTGCTTAAGGGATGTTATGTAGTTGTAGACTTGTAGTTGCACATGATCAAGCAATAAGAGAGACTTTCGTTACTTGTCATAAGTCCAATTGGATTATGACAAGTGTTAATTAAAATTTTAATTTTCTTCAAAATACCGAAAACCCCCCCCCCCCCCCCCCCCCCTCTCTGATGGATTATGAAACGGGTTGTCGGGTCCTTTCCAAAGCCCAAAAATGGGTGTTTTTGTTTATGTTAAGCTCAAAGTTTGGCCTTTTTAGCCAAACCAGCCCATTATCATTTTAATTTTTTTTTAAATATTACTAGATAACTACCCGCGCAATGCTGTGGGATATTTACTATAACCTTATTTTTTAATTATTAGTAAAATTAAATAATTATTAATAAAAATTATCCTAAACAAATTATTTGTTAAATATAATACGGTTACAAAATGT
>CATKHJ010633461.1:0-38994 GCA_949750685.1 Vernicia montana
ATTAATCACAATTAGATCATTATTTCCTAACTCATCTATAGAACCTTGAAAGATTCTAATCTCATGATTCTAGTTCTACACTTAGAACACAATCACACATTGCACACAATCAACAATTCAATAATCATAATCATGTTATCACTTATTAGGTCAATAGACCTTGGACTAATGTCCAATTCACCTCAATTACAATCCACATTGATCATATATATAACCATTAACATTCTAAAGATTGAATTAAAAGCATGTTAAAGAAGTACAACGGATACGCCCAGAGGATACGCCCGTATCCTCTGCCCGTATCCTAAGGTAGCCAGGCAGTAGCAATTATACGCCCAGCAACACGGGCGTACCCCTGCCAGTATTCTTCCTCTGCCTCATAGAATGAATGGTACGCCTAGCAATACAGGCATACCCTTCATTCTGGGTAAGTTTTCCCGAGAAAACCTTCAAACATCCAAGGAAGAACAACCCAATTTGCATTCAAAGCAAAATCACTTCCAAATGTGCAATCTATGCAAAACAAACTCATTTTGTCACTTAAAACATAGATTAACCAAGGATCTTCAAAACTCATCTTTTATCAAATTCATTTTCACTAAAATGGAAGATTTAAAAACCCATTTGCTCAAAGTAAATCAAACCCATTTTGATCATCATCAAAGGAAGAAGAAAAGAAAAAAAAAACAAACTTCAAATCAACACAATAATCACCATACAAATTGAAAAGAAATTCAAAATTTTGGATCATTACCTTAGGATCTTTCCTTTTAATGGTGATTTCCTCTTGATCAATGGAGAAAAGAAGAAGAGAAGAAGAAATTCTTTGAGAGAAACTTGAGAGAGAAAAGCTCTTGCTTTTAAAGAATGAAGAAGAAGATGAAAATGATTTTTTTTTTTTTTTTTTTTTTGTTGTCTTCAAATCCAAAAGCAATTGCCAAATTATACATTAAGTCCTCCAACTTAAAATCATTTGCAATGACTCATGACTCAATATGACTAGGTTCAATGAACCATGCAAAACATAAAAATCCACTTTTCTTACAATCACATTTCTAGCACAACAAATTACCACTTTGGTCCTTATATTTTACAATATTTGTACAATGGCCAACCTTCATTTAGGCTTAGGCAAAAAGGCACTTTACAATGCTATCCAAATACATATTCACATATACACATTCATATACTTGTTGAATTTAATCATTAATTCAACACTCAATATCTCATGCAATCATATTAAATTCACATTTTCTAATTATAAAGCAATCAATTTAATCCATACTCATGCTCATATTCACTGAAATCTTCATTCGACGGTTCCAGCAAAATAACCATTTTGCCCTTATTATGGTATATATTACCATACTCATTAACCGATATATATGTTCATTCATATTCCATTTAATGGAAATCGAATCAATGTAAGAACACATGAACGTCATAGTCAATACAAAATATATTCAAAATTTAGTTAAGCACGATTAACTATTTTGAGGATCACGTTTGGCTCTATCGGTCCACTTACCATTCGATTTTCCATTTCTTAGTCGTTGTGACTTTTATATACGGATTACATAGGTATGGGGTATTACAGTAAATCTTTTGCTTGAGGATGTTGAAGAAGTTAGGACTACTGAGTGAGGATATAGAGAAAGTTGATGTGGCTATGACCAATTTCATAGGAGGCGAAATGCTAGTTGAAGGGTTTATTACCATCCAAATGAAAGTCAGACGAGAGGTTAGGCTGAGGGATTGTTTGTGGTAAATGTTAAAAGTACCTACAACATCCTTTTAGGCTAAGATTGGATTCACTTTAACACATGCATAGCATTGTCCATGCATCGTATTCTAATTATATAGAGAAAAAAACAAAAGGGATTGTGGAAATTGTGCATGCTAATCTAAACCCTTTTATAGAGAACATGTAGCAAATGCATTATTATATGAACCATAGACCAAAGTGACAAAATTGGTCTTGAGGGATAATGGGATGTATGTGAGGAAACCTTACGAGGGCTTATGCCTTGATCAAACAAGGCTTTTGACCGAAGAGCTACAACGACCAACTTCAGTCCAGGTACCTGACCAAGCACTAATCTCTAAAAATTTAGAAGGTCAAGTATGCTAAATACAAGGAATGTTTAAGAGATAAGGGCTCTCATTCGGAAAGACAACGTAGTTGTGGCCAAATATATATACAAAGATGATAAAAAAGGATCCTTTAGCCAACTTATTAGTCAAAGACTTGAAAATTGTGTTTCCAAAGCTTAAGGACAAACCTACTAAATTATTTGACAAATTTCTTGTCCAACAAATTCTTACAAATTTAGAAATTGAATTAAATTCAATTTAAATAGTAAATTATTTATTTTTTTTTTTTACAGAATGATATATATAAAACAATTGATATAATTTGATTTCTCAACTCAATTAGTTGTACCCCTAGAGTCCTGTTTTTTCCCATACTACAAGCAAAAGGGAAAATATATTCTTCATTGTTCATATATAAATCTGGTAAGAATTAGGTTATCGAAATAGATAATTTATAAAGAAGTTTGGTTGGAACAAATTTTCTATCATTTATATTCCTTTTACTTTCGAAATATGAACATAAGAGTCGTTGGAATATTTATTTGATGTGAGGAGTAGAAGTGGATAAGAATAAGGTAAATGCAATTATTGAAGTTTCACCACCAAAGACCAAGAAGGAGTTGCATAGGTTAATTAGGCACAACAAGCTGACTTTGACCTTGTAGAGCTTTATTGAAGATAAAGCTCTCAGGAACATCGAAAAGAAGTTAAAGAATTGAATCAAAATGATAGATATGTCAAGTATTGGGGGTACGATGTTAGATTTGCGACCAATTGCTCTTTGCAATGTGGTGTATAAGATCATATCTAAGGTGATGGAAAATAGAATGAAAGTCTTGCTTCCAAATGTAATCTCAGATACTCAAAGTGCTTTTGTGGGTGGGCGTTTAATCACTGACAATGTGCTTATTGCATTTGAAATCATTCATCATCTGAAGAGGAAAAGGCAAGGGAAAGGTTTGGCTGCACTGAAGATAGACATGGCCAAAGCTTATGATCGCCTCGAGTGGAACTTCGTAGGGGAGGTTATGGGAAGAATGGGATTTTGTGACGAATGGATCAAGAGACTTGACTGCTGGCTCAGTTCAGTTGAGTATCAGGTACTGTTTGAAGGTGTCGAATTGGGGCCAATTATTCCACATAGGTGGTTAAGGCAAGGAGACCCCTTGTCCCCTTACCTATTTATTATTTGTGCTGAAGCATTAAGTGCTATGTTAAGGGAGAAGGAAACTAAAGGTGAGATTCATAGAAATAAGGTTTCTAGACGGGCTCCAACAGTTAGTCATCTGTTCTTTGTAGATGACTCTTACCTATTTTTTGATGCCACAGTAAAGGAGAGTAAGGAGGTAAAGGAGGTGTTGACAACATATGAAAGGGTATCGGGTCAACTTATCAATTTGGATAAATCATCTCTAATGTTCAGTCCAAATGTATTGCCTCACCAACAGAATGAAATTTGTCAAGTATTGGGGGTACGATGTGTTACTGATCAGGGGCATTATTTGGGTGTTCCTTCTGTTGTTGGTCAAAATAAGAGGGCAATCTTTAATTTTGTGAAAGAGAGGGTATGGAGTAAAGTGAGTAGCTGGAATGCTCATAATCTCTCCAGGGCTGGTAAAGAAGTTTTAGTTAGGACTGTTGCACTAGCTATACCTAACTACATAATGAATGTGATGTTGTTGCCTACTGATTTATGCCTTGAGGTAGAGAGAATTCTAAATGCTTTTTGGTGGAGGTGTAGAGGTGAGAAGAGTAAGGGGATTAGGTGGATGTCTTGGGAAAAATTGAGTGTGCCTAAGAAGTTTGGAGGTTTAGGCTTTAAAAGACTGCGTGGCTTTAATCTCTTTATGCTGGCTAAGCAGGGATGGCGGTTGGTTTCTAATCTTGATTTTCTTGTGGCGAGGATATTAAAGGCTAGGTACTATCCCAATTGTTCTTTTTTGGATGCTGAGTTGGGTGCTAACCCAAGTTATACATGGAGGAGCATTTTTGATGTGCAAGATGTGGTTCGTAGAGGCTGTCGTGTTCGAACAGGGACAGGGGACCAGACATCAATTTCTGCTTCTCCTTGGCTCCCAGATCCTGATAATGGCTGTATAGTCACATCTTTGCCCCAACAACATCAAGATGCTAAGGTATCGTCTTTATTCAAGATTGACAGTAAAGAATGGGATATGGAGGTAGTAGAAGACCTACTTGTGGCTAGAGATATAGAGTTGATCAAAACAATTTCCATTTCTGTTCGTTCAACTCACGACTCCTGGTACTGGTTGGGGGATGGTAGTGGAAAGTTTTCTGTGCGCAGCTGCTACAGAATGTTGGCTGGTGAGTTTTCTAGTACTAATTCCTCCCTTTGGAGTAAGTTGTGGAACTCCAAAATGCCCCCTAAATTTCAAAACCTGTTGTGGAGAATATGTGTCAATTGTTTCCCCACTAATATTAATTTGAGAAGCAGAGGTGTGGGTGTTGATCTATTGTGTCAATGGTGTAAATCGGGTGTTGAGAATGTTGCACATGTGTTCTCTGAATGTTCCATGGCTCAAAATGCATGGATTTTTTTGGGCCTTAATGTTCCTTCTTTTGCCCAATGCTTGCCAGCAGACTGGGTTGAGAGGTTTTTGAATAACAATAGTATGGATGAATGTGCTATGTTTCCGTCTATTTGTTGGGGCTTGTGGAATCAAAGGAATAAGTGGGTATGGCAACAGAGTTCTAACACGACACTGATGGTTGTTAATCTTGCGATTCAAATGCTGGACGAATGGAAGTAGGCTCAGCAAAGTGTTAATTCGGGCTTTAGAGTTTCTAATGTGCGACTAGAGGAGATGTTAGATGGACAAAACCAGATAGAGGTTGCGTTAAAGTGAATGTGGATTCTGCTGTATTTGCATCTTTGGGGAAAATTGGTATTGGATGCATTGTGAGGGATGAATCAGGGGCTATGCTGATGGCTCGGTCGAAAATATTGAATGGTAACTTTACTCCCAGAGAAGCAGAAGCGATAGGGGTAAGAGAGGATCTATCATGGATGAAAGATAAGGGGCTTGACCAGTGCGTTATTGAGACAGATGCTCTACAAGTAGTTCAAGCATTAAGAGGAGAAAAACTTTTATCTTGTTTTCATTTGATAATAGATAATTGTTCTAGTTTATTAAAACACTTTGATAGAGTGTTAGTACGTCATGTACGTAGGTCTGCGAATAACGTTGCACATTCACTAGCGGCAGTTGCTTATTCCTTGTCAGATAAAGAGGAATGGTCTTTTGAACCTCCTCATTTTATAAGAGATGTATTATCTAAAGATTTGAATTATTAATGCAAGTTGATTTGGATTTCAAAAAAAAAAAAAAATTGAATCACAATATTTGACTAAGCTACTTGTCATGACTTCTATAAAAAAAAAAAAAGGCTACTTGTCATGACTCCACTTCGGCCCAAATAGCCTTTAATCTCCTATACATATGGGCCTCAGAGACTCGATTGGAAGTATGTTGGCTTAGGAGCTAGATGACTTTGAAAAAATTATTTATTACTCTCTCCGTCCTAAAAAAGTTGTCCACTTTCTTTTCTCACACAGTTTAAGAAAACATCATTTATTGCTTGCCAACTCATAAATTTTATTATATTTTTTCATATATACCCTTATTTATACTCATTTATTATTATTTTTTTTATTAATTTTGAGAATAGATAAGTACTACTTTTCAATTAATAAGGATAAAATGGACAAATATCTATATTTATTTTTAGAATGGACAAGCATTTTGAGATATCCTAAAAAAAAATAGTGGACAATCTTTTTGAGACAGAGGGAGTACTTGAGTAGGAGTCTTTATCCGACTAAGATGAAATATACACCGATTGAGAAATAGTCTTGTCTTGTATAAATTTCTTGTTCCAAATTGAGGTATTATATGTTACCGATGGTCATTATGGTAATAAGCAAAACTGATGTCATCGAGTATATATTGTCATGGCTAATTCTTAGTTGGAAAAATGGGTCGTGTCACTTTCAAAATTTGCATCGCCGTATGTACCTCGTAGTTGTAAAAATTGGTACACAAACTATGAAATAAACAATACTCTCTTTATTCATCTTTATTCCTTTTTATCTGTCGTTTTTTACACAAACTATGAAATAAACAATACTCTCTTTATTCCTTTTTATCTGTCGTTTTTTTATTATTTCACAAAAATTAAGAAATAATTAATTACGCTAAGTTACAATAATAAAATGACTAAATTACTCTTATTAATTATAAAGTAATAGATAATGTGTATTAATTATAGAGTAGATGATAAAAAAAAATTAAAAAAAAAAATTTTTTTTATTGGTTTTCTAAAGTGACAGATATTTTGAAAAAAAAATTCTTTAAAAAAACGACAGATAAAAAGGAATAGGGGGAGTACTCTCTCTGTTTTAAATTAATAAATGTTTTAAAAAAATATTATTTCAAATTAATTGTCGTTTTAGGAGTTCTATGCAACATTTATTAACTTTATTCTAATTTTACTCTATTAGTGATAGAATTTTGGTGAGAAAAAAATAAGATGAGTTTTAATGATAAATTAAAGGTATATTTGTCCATCTTAATTAAGATTGAAGTTATTTAATAGCTTTCTTAATATGTATACAATCATCTAAAACGTCTATTATTATGAAACGGAGAGAGTACTAAACACAGCTTTTCCTCTTTTTCATGCTTTTACTGCTTTACTTTAGCTCCTAGGTATTGACGATGTCAAACACCTAATGTAACAAATTGGGCTTTAAAAAAAATCTTTAATCCCACTAAATCCATTAATTCATTCAAATCAAAATAAAAATTATAGTTTGTAAATATATAGGATTGGTTTTATTAAAAAAAAAATCAAATTGACTTTTTGATTTGATTTGTGATTTAATAAAATTTCAAATCATTATAAGCTAAACCAACCTGAAACATTAAATATATATAAAAATATATTATTTAAGGAATAATTTCATAGTAATTTCATTTAATAATATTTATTAAAATTTTTCATTTTCTTTTCATTTTTATTTTAATAGTTATGACTTTAATTTAAATATGATTAATGTTAATCTCTTTTCATTTCTTAATTTATTTTTTCGTTTGTCTATTTCACATATATATATATATATATACATTTTCTTAAGATATTTATAAATATTTTTAATTTTTAATAAACCAAACCAACTCGAAATTATTGGTTTCACATCATTTTAATTTGATTTCGATTTAAAAATTTATCAAAATGAAAATATCGATTTGATCTGATATATTACTAATAAATCGTTCAAATCAACCCATATACATCCCTATTACAAATCACAACTGAAGACTTCAACAGACAACACATGGGTAAATAGCTCCAAAAATCATCAAATTTTAGTGATTTTTTCGATGTGGTTATAAAAGAATATTTTTTTATTGGGAAATACCTAAAGTTTTAAAATCATTTCACTCAGAAGTCACTGGCAGGAATTTAGGCCTTAGAGTTTGACGTGGACTGCCACATATGATGAACTCGCTAACTCAGCTTGCCAACAAGATGCCACATCATAAAAAATGCCAAGTCAACCTTACATGTGGAACTAAAGATTTTTGTTTTTGTTTTTTTTTATTCTTCTATCTATTTATTTCTCTTTTTCTTTTTCTTTTTCTTTTTTTAGTCTAATCTCTCTGCAAACAAAAACAAGCAGAAAACAAAAACAATTAGAATGAAGACACAAACAAACTCTGAGTTATTTGGCAAAAAAAAAAAAAAAAAACAAACTCTGAGTTTTTGTTTCTTCCATCATGAAAATCTCCTTTTTCTCTTCGACGAAAGAACCCATTTCCATGTCAATAGTTTTGCATTCTTCTGGGACTCCATGTTTGTCAAGTTCTCCAACTCCAAAGAAACCCATTTCACCTTCCGCACAAACTCTCTCTTTCTCTTTATCTCCTATCACATCTTTAACAGTCCCTTCAATTGCTCCTGGGCAATTTTCACCATTAAAGACAAAACCCACAACACAATTCTTTATTTCTTGCAACTGTACACCAAAATTTTCAACCTTTCTTGCAAAATCTTCACTGTTCTCTTCACATTCAAAAGCCCCATAAATCAAATCACAAAGATTGACCTTTTCTTCACTTTGATTCTCTTCAATACTTTCATGAGGTTCAATGAAAGAGCACTTAACCTTCTTTGAGGAACTAGGACTAGGAATGTCTTGCATGATTTATTGGTATTCTTTAGGAGAAGAATCAATGAAAGATGATTCTTTTAAACTCTATTGCGTAGAAATCGTAGAGATAGAATCAAAGAGTTCCTGTTGTTGAGGAAAGAGAGTTTATTCGATCTTTGTTATCCTCCTTTTGGACCTAACGCATGCATCAAAATCCGTATCTTCAGCCATCTACATCTCCTTCAATCTCACCCATTCTCACTCACCAACACATACCCCACTCGCTCTCTCACTCACCCACCATCACCAATTTCTTTGTACCTATCAATGGTTAATCTCACTCAAGCAACTTCAAGATCCCATCACAAATCGAGGAAAGCTCAGACTCGACTCTTCGAAGAAAATGCTATTCCTCCTCCATGTTTATCCGGGGTTTAGAGAAGCAAAGTGGGGTCAACATTTTTGGATTTGGGCTTAGTTGGGGTTCTATCAATTTTACTTCTGGCAGTTGATACTTCTTGTTCAAATTTAGGAGCTGGGTCTTGAATCGTGTTCAACGGAGGCCTAGATGAGTCAGCGGTAGCTTGACTCGCCAATGAATCTCTAGGATTTACAAGCAGATTCTTGATTTCCTCATTATGTTTGCCTGAATTCCGACGAAGGAATTTGAAATCCCTCAACATCTTGAAATGGGTAAAAATAAAATTTAGAAATTTAATACTTTCTACATTGTTTTCACTAGAGAAAGCGAATAGAGAAATACCTGAAAGTGGAATTGAAGAACAAAATCCGCAAATTTCGAGTCACTGTACCCACAAAATTGAGCTTATTTTTTTTGTGAAAATCTTGAAAATGAAAACTGGGAAACTCAGTTCCGATAGTAATTTTTCAATATTTTTTTAGTTAGGGTTTGGATTTGGGATTTGGGAAAGTAATTGAAGAGGAGACGAGGGTAATAATTTAAATTTTTTTAATTTTTTTATTTTTTAAATGGGGCCATTTGAGGTGATGTGGCAATCCTACATGGCATGGTGACTTGGTTAAGTCAGCTAGAAATGCTTACATGGTAGTCAATGTCATCATTTTATGCTGGGATTCCAGCTAGTGACCTCCCAGTGTAAAGTTTTTGAAATTTTAGGTAATTTCCAACAAAAAAAAATTATTTTATGACCATATTAAAAATATCACTAAAATTTAGTGATTTTTGGAGCTATTTACCCGACTACACACCGAAACTCTAATTCTGATGGTTGACAGTGTACTCAAATACAACTTATATTAGGTTATTTTTAGTATGAATCTATTTACTTTCCTTTGAAAAAATTAAGCATGAGAACCTTAATTAAACAATTAAAAAAAATTAATCCATATTTCAATTTATAGGATTAACATAATCAAATTACGACAATAAATTTTATTGCAATTAGGATATCATAATTAACACTAAAATTGAGGTGTAGGTTAAAACCAAATAAATAAAAACCTTTATTTATCTCTTTCATCTTGAAAAGTCATCCAGGCAGTGAATTACATGATAGTATATTTTTTAATAATTTATTGTTGAAATTAGAAAAAAAAATTCTAATTGCAGTAAAATAAAAAGTTCATGTCTATTTTTTTTATACATGGAAAAATTTAAGGTGGTATATATTCTCACAATTAATTTACTAAGTGCCACAACTAATTAATTTAATATATATTCAATAAATCTATATAAATCTTCAAGAGTCATATTTACAATTTTCTTTCCTTTCATACATTTTTTAAATTTTCTATAGATAACATATAACATGAAATAGTTTTATTTTGATTTTTTTCTTTAAAAATGAAAAAAAAATCCCTAAGATGATGAGAGCTAGTATATATATTATAGCACCAACCTTTGATCATTAAGATATAAATTTTCTGTGAGCACTGATAGCGTTAGTGTTAATTTTAGTGCAGAAAAAAAAATGATATACATATATTATGTTTAGCAGAAGACACAATTAGTAAGATTTTTTTTTAATTATTATTTTTAGTCATATTTTTTAATTATTAGTTTTTAGTCATATTTTGATTTTTTTTATTGGAAAACTTTTATGCGACACATATAGATATTTAATTTATTTGTTTGAATTTATAAGGAATCTTTTTTTAAACAGATTTACAAGCTGTTTGAGGATATATATATATTTGATTGATTTGATTTTAATTGGAGTCAAACTCATAATCTCATAATTCTGAAATTAATTCTAGTATTATTGAATAAAAAACTCATTTGTGGATATTTCATATATAATATTTACATGATTAATTGATTATGCTCCTAGTAAATTAAGTTGTAGAAATAGATATGGCTAATTTTTTTATTTGGTAAATTCAGCTCTAATTAAGGGTTCAAACTCACAATTTCATAGTTTTAGATATAATTTTAGTATTATTGAATTAAAGTTTATTATGGTCAAATTAAAATTCAATTAAATTGTGATTACATTATTTTGTGATAAAAAATAGTGTAAAATTTAATAACATTTAAAATAATAAATAGTATTAAATTTAATAATTGTTAGAACAATTTACTCGATTAATAATAATAATAATAATAATAATAATAATAATAATAATAATAATAATAAGACTGTTTAGTATAATTATTTTTTTTGGGCATCCGGGATAGGAACTCGAATATGGATTCAATCGAGACAGTGGCAAAGCCACAAAGGGGATATGGTGAGCAATTGCCCACCTTTCCCTTTTGTTTTTCTAAATATTAAATATATTATTTTAATTAAAAAAATTTCATATTTGATTCTCTTATTAACAATAAATTGATCACATGCATTTTTACTTAGAAATTAATGTAAAATATAATATGTGAAATTTTATTCCTTTATAGTGAATTATAGCTTCACCTTTGAATCGAGAAATGCATTACCACTAAATTATGCTTATATAAGTGTAAAAACAAATAAATATAAGAGTTTCATTTGTATTGAAAAAAGTAGAAAAGCAATTTTGTGTTCAAGTAATCAAACAATGTCTCAGGAATTACTGCCTTGCTTCACATCCTTGTGTGTTGGCTTCTGGTATTCAAATCTGGCCTTGAAAGTAAAGGAGCTGCTTTGGCAAATGGCATCTCTTATTGGATAAATGTATTGCTATTGGCACTTTATGTAAAGCTGTCTCCTTCTTGTACAAAAACTTGGGCAGGCTTCTCAATGGAAGCCTTACACAATATCTTCAGTTTTCTGAGCCTTGCTATCCCTTCGGCTGCTATGGTTTGGTAATTTTCTATCTTTCACTTACAATTGAAACAAACATAATTACTTATCCAATCACTTTAATATGTTTTATAAAACAACTTACTAATATTACTATTTCAAATTAGTTATTTTAACATTTATACATACCACTGTTAGTGAAAAATCTAAGAAGGGTTCAACTATTTTATTATATTATAGTACAAAAACTAAAATTAAATTAAGGGTTAGAATGTGATTGAATTTAAAAATGAAAATATAATAAAAAAGTATGAATTAACTTATATATTAAAGACTAAAGTGTAGAATTGAGCTAAATAATCAAGGTATTTTTTGTAATTTACATTATATAATTTTTTATCATGTATAAATATTTGGAAAATTCTATTTATGTCAATATTTTTGTGTTAATTTATTGTACCATTTGATGTGTTATTATTTTATTTTCACATAATGATCTTATATATTCTCAATTTATCATTTTTTTTTTAATTCTCTCCGATTTTCAAAATTTTATCAATTTATTCCATATACTTTCTGGACATTAATTGCAAATGTATCCAATAATTTTTGTGTATGAGTAATTACATCCAACTATTAGCTTAAAATAAAGAGGAATAGTTTCTTTTGTTGCAATAATTCAAAATCCAATGTTCAAATATCACAACACAAATTCATAATGAAACTATTGTTAGCTTATTCACACAACTTTTCCCCAACTTTATAAGTTTTTAATTGTATTTTGAAAATTTTTCTCTTTTCAATAATAATTTTATTTTTTGGATTGCATTTTTAAGGGCAATTACTTTCTTTTAAGAATTTTAGCTTCAATTAATATTACCTTTCGTTGCAATAATTTTTATTTGATTGCCATATCATCAAATTGCATATGTTTAATGACTGTTGAATATAATTGCAATTAATATGAAAGTATATGAATCAAATTGAAAAAATTTCAAAAACTAAATAGAGTTAAAAATTCATCAAAAAATTAAGGGTATGTAGGATTAGTTTAGTTAGTAAGGGAGTTTACTTATCTTCTTATTGACAGAAATTCGATTATCGGAATCAAAATATATATGAAATTTGTAGATATGAATATTTAATAGAACTCAGTAAAAAAGATGTTATATATATATATATATATATATATATATAAAGAGTAAGTCTTGTTAAAATCAAATAATATATATGAATAATAGCACATATATTAGATATGAATATTATTGTCTTTTTTGTTAGCAAAAATATAAATATAAGAATAACATGTGAACAATTTTTTTAAAATAACATTCACACATTAATTAAATAAACACTGTAAAAACAAAAAAAAAATTCATTTTTTTAAAGCTTACATTAGGGATTATGTTTTAAAAAAAAGTTGCTTAATTGATTTTTTTTCCTTTCTATTTCTTAAACTTGGAACAGCTTGGAAATGTGGTCATTTGAAATGATGGTTCTTATAGCTGGTCTTCTTCCTGATCCACAATTAGAAACATCAGTGCTTTCTATTAGGTCAGTTTCAAATTTTTTCATAGATTGTTTTTTCATATCTCTTATATACACGCACATTTTATTATTATTTTACTTGACTGCCTAATATTTCATTATTCTCAGTCTCAATACGGCTGCAACAGTTTGGATGATACCCTATGGACTCAGTGGTGCTGTGAGGTCAGCTGTACTTGAACCTTAGTACATTACTTGAAATTTTCTATTAAATAAATAAAAAAATATTAAAATATTCTTGTATATTTTATATGATTATAAATCCTAATAAAATATACTCTCTTCCTTCTTTTATTTCTTTTTTAATAAAATTCAAATTGATAATTAATTCATTTGTCCACATAATTTTTGATAAATATATTTTAAAATTATAAAAAATATATATTTATATTATAAATGACAAAAGAAATGTAAAGTGAATTATCAATTAATCCCTAATATTAGATATAATTCACGAATCAGAACATATATTTTAATAAAGCTGAAGGATTAAATAGTATTAAATAACAATTCACTATTTAAATTAATGGTAAATTTAATGGAAGGATTTAATAGTTGATGAAATGAACTATTAGAAATCTATTTGTTAGTGTGAAAAGAAGATGAAGAATATTCAAGAATGGTGGCCACCTACCTTTGCCATTGCCAAACCCATGTACAGACTCCAAGACTTCAGAAACCACCTCCATGTGCAAAGCCAATCACCTCAACAACCTTCCACCAATCAAGACTCCATTAATGTATTAGTTTCTCTATAAATACACTAATGGAACCTTGATTGGTAGAAGGTTGTTGAGGTGATTGGCTTTGCACATGGAGGTGGTTTCTGAAGTCTTGGAGTCTGTACATGGGTTTGACAATGGCAAAGGGAGGTAATCACTATTCTTGAATATCCTTCATCTTTTTTTCACACTAACACTATTAATTCGATTTTTAAAATAAAGATTTTAACTTGTGAATTAGGTGAAATTCAGGAATTAAATAATAATTAACTTATATTGTGATTTTTTAATATTATATCCATAATAATTTAAATTGAAAAGAGTTGGATTTTGCTATTAAATTAATATTTCAATGATTAAATACTTGTTTTATTGTAAAAAAGTCAAGAGTTTAATAGTTAGTTTTTATTTATGGTAAATCTAATAGTGGTTTTTCTTTAAATATTTTTGATATGCGAAGAATAGTAGATTGTTTTTTTTTTTTTTAATCTCCTGGGTAGTTGGTAAATAACTTTTTTTCTTTTAATTTGAGTTTGCTTAGGCACAGCTAGAGGATGCGGTTGGCAGAAGATTGGTGCATTTATTAATCTTGGATCTTATTATTTAGTTGGAATTCCATGTGCAATTTTATTTGCTTTTGTTCTTGCCATTGGTGGAAAGGTATGGCGTGAGTCTTATTTTCCATTTTGCATATTCATTATATTCAATTTAATTGGAAGCAACTTATTTAAATATAATTTTAGGTGGTGTTTGATAACGCCAACCAACACTTAAAATTAAAATTTTTAACATTTAATTATTTTAAATTATTTGGTAACGCAAGTTTTAAAAGTCTAAATTAAGTAAAAAATTATTTAATATGGTAAGTTAAAATTTATACTAACTAAATATAATAAGTGATTAAATTTTTAAATAATTTTACAGATTAAAAATTATATCACTTATATTATTTAAAATTTAAAATTCAGCATTTAATTTTCAATTTTATCAAATATCAGCTTATGCTTTAAATATATTTTAATTAATAGGGTCTATGGCTTGGGATCATATGTGCACTTGTTGTCCAAGTGTCGTCCCTTCTAACAATTGTCATTCACACAAACTGGGAGCAAGAGGTGAGATATTTCTTTGTGCCCATTTAGAAATTCAAATGTTGCATAATTTTAATTAATTTTAGAATATAATTAATATAATTTATTTTTTTTTTTTAAAGAGAATTCATTATTGTTTTTTCAATTTAAAGAAAGATTTTTTTTTAAAAGAAAAATGTAATATTATAAGATCAACTCAAATCCAAAACAATATACTCCCTCAGAGAGGCTATGGGGGACCTATTCAATATAGCAAGTTCAGCCACATTTTGCAAATCCAGCTGATCGGATCTAGATCAAGCAGTATGACTTGGGCTGGATCTCCTGTATTGGGACTGCAAAGATAAAAACACAATCAAGAGGGCCAGGCAAAGAACTTCTGACGGTCAAGTCAATGAAGGTTTAACAGGTATTTGTCGGAGAAGGAGATTTCTCCTCTTAGGCAAGATAGTTAGAAAGCTTTTGGTGAGAGAAAAGAGATGAGAGAGATGTAGAATTCAAGCTACTTATCTTAAAGGTTGATCCTTCCCTTTTGTTTGCTTTTGCGTGTTAGGTACAGGTGGCAGTTGAGGAGAGAGGATGTCTCCTGATAGGTGTGGTTGGTGCATAGGTCCTGGAGGCTAGAGTCTAGATCTGTCTCTTGTCAAGTAGCATATGTTTGGTGGTGTCAGGGAGCAAGGGTGCGCCGCCTAAACACAACTTTTCTTTTACATAAGCAGGCTGACGTTTGTACCTCATGACATCAGCTACAGTTGAGAAGCTTGTTGAGCAAGCTTCATTATTATGAGGAAGGGTGAAACGCTTTGGAGAAGGGCGAAGCAGTGGCTCCGTCTCTCTTAGAGGCTGCAAATCTGATTTCTTGAGCTTGCCTTTTATGGGTCTTCTCTTAGGCCTTGATCTTTTTGTGATGAATGAGAAACTTGGTCAAAGTGGGCCTTGGTTGCCTTTGGACCCATTAGCTTATTGGCTATTTTTGTCCCTCATCAAAGGCTCCTATGTTTCATTGAGGCGAAGGTCAATGATGAAGTCTCAGTGGAAACACTTCATCTTTTGTTCAGCTTTGCCCAAAAGGCATATCTTCATCCTGTTTGCAATTGGCTTCGTCTAGGCGAAGTGATGTAGTTGGCAGGATGGCTTCGCCTAGTCAAAGTGACTTGATAGGTGGACTAGCTTCCCCTGAAATCTTCACGTGGGGTAGGTCAATCATCTCAAACTCATTTAATGCATATTACAGCTGATGAAATCATGCATTTAATGCACGTCTCTTCAGGCACATGAGTGACTGCTTGGCATTGTATTGGTGCGATTTTTAAGGAAATTTCAAATGATGACTGCCTTTTTGTTTTCCCTTATAATTGTGTGGCGGTTGTTGAGGGGTTCCCTTCTCTATATATACCCTTCAGTTCTTCACTTTAGAGCTCCTATTTGCCTTCCTTTGAATTTTAGATTTCTTCTTCTTTCGCTGTTCTCTTCATCTTCTTGAAGCTTTTTCTTATTTTTTTACTCTCTCTCTCTCTCTCTCAATGGCACCTAAAAAGGATACTTACCCTAGTAGAGACAAGGTTAGCATTGTACAATACCAGGAGATCCTTAATCAAGTATGGGGATAAATTGAGCCTCTTGGTAGAACGAGCGAGTTTGTTGTGTTCAGCGAGAATTTAAATACAATGATCGGTTCATGTTTCACCTTGCTCAATCTCATGAGAGGGTTTACTTAGGTAGCCCAAATGAAGCCCTTCCCAAAGATTTTGGCCATTACATCATCTTTTATCACTAGATGGAGGTTGGTCTTCTTCTTCCTCTTACTTGGTTCCTGGTAGAGTGCTTCAATTATTTTCAGGTGAACCCCATGATGCTAACTTCCAACTCCATTAGGGATTTCCACTACTTTGAAGTCTTGTGCTTCGCTTACTACATCCATCCTTCCGCCATACTCTTCCAGTGTTTCTTTAGGCTTTGCAGCGCCTAAGGGTCCCCAAGTGTGTATATGACCTCGGCGAAGCCTCTTCAAGGCCTTTTTATAGGCAAAGACAAGAAAGTGAAGGACTGGAAGATGAAATTTGGATTGGTTGAGATTATTGATGGTTTGGGCCGCAGGTTAGAGGGCTTCGACTTTCCTAGTCATCTTCTACTACCAGTCGAAGGCCTTAGGGATTGGCCTGAGAACTTGATTGATGATGAGAGGCAAGACCTGAGAATTCTCGTTCATGAAAGACATGTGTATGATGTAGAGAAAATGGGGTCCGCCATTCATTTGAGGGATGTTGAAGGAAACCCTACTCATAGGATTCGCTTAATAGATATCCAAGGTATGTCTCTATCTCTAAGTCTTCGCTGGCATGTCTTTAGGTTGAAGTTACTGATACTTATGCATTATTATTTATCTTCGTTCTTTGCTTTTACAGTGAAGGCGAAGAATCGTGAACATTACTAGGATATTTTAAAAGTGATTGCTGGAGTATCTCCTAGGGCTTATATTCCTGCCTCTGAACTTCCTATCCTGGATTCTTCCAAAGGGAGATTAAGGGTGCGAGTCGAAGCTGACTTTGGTCCTTTGCCTACTAAAGGTTCTAGTAAGCAGGCGAAGTAACCTCAAGCAGTGTAGTCCCAGACAAAGCTGCCTCAGGTAGAGGTGGAGGTTCCTGTCATGCGGAGGAGACTTATCAAGGCCTCTGATCCTACAGTTCCTATCATTGGAAGGACTGGTGCATCTCGGCCTGCTGCTCCTCGCGGAGGGATTTTTATCCATGGAGGGAATGTTTTGCTGTTAACCCCTCATCCTCATCCTCCTCCTCCTAGCAAAGGGAAGGGAGTGGTGAAGCTTGTTCAGAAGGAGTCAAAGAGGAAAGGGCCTCCCCCTATGGATGTATTAGAAGCCTTCGCCCATGGCTCCAGAGCTGCCGAAAAGCTGGTGGACTTAGAGAAGTAGCCGAAGGATATAACTGACGATGCAGCATTTGATGCCAAATTGGCTTCGTTGGTAAAGGAACTGGAGTTTCTAGAGCTTGTAACAGGTACGAATGATTATCCTGCTTTTCCTCCACCTTCTTCACCCTTGGAGTTAAGGCCTAGTGATCGACCTAATCCTCGAATACCTGGGAGCACCATATTGAGGTGGTCGAAGAGTGTCAAGGCGAGGAGGCCTCCCACTGCTTCAGAAAAGGTTGCTTGGGAGGAGTATGCGGCGAAGAGTGTCTTTTTGCTTGATTTGGCCACACTTCATGTGCTCTACCCTTCCCTTGACAAGGCTTCGATTGAAGAGAAGCAGCTAAGCCCAGAAGGCAATTTGCTTTTTGTCTATTGTTTTTGCGAAGTCTTCATTGTTGTGTTGTGATTTTTAACATTTCTTTTATATTCTTGCAGGTCTTATGGAGTTAGCTGCTGCTTCGACTCCATTGGGACCTTTTGTAATACAACTACTCTCTTCTTTGGAGCCTGCAGTCAAGCCAACCCCCGCTTTTGTGATTAATTTAGGGGCTTAGGCTGCGGCAGTGAAGACGCCTCATTCTCCCACAAAGCCGCCTAAAAATAAGCTGACCATCAAGGAGTTCTTGGTTGAGAGAAAGAAGAGGGCTGGCGCTGCTGAGAAGAATCTGCCTGTGACTGAGGGGAGTGAAGGTTTAATTAGGAATGACCATCCCCCTTTTGAGGAGGTAATGACATTCGCAGCGTTATTGTCGACCATTCCGGCAGTGCCTTTGACCTTTCTCCACCATGCTCCTACTCCTCTATTAAAGTCTGCTACAAATATCCTGGAGAAGCAGGAGAAGATGCTTGAAGGGGTAAGTTTTCCTTCAGTCTTCTTCTTGGATTTGTATCTCTTTTTACCTTACTGATCAGGTTTTTCTCTTTTGTTTTTTATGGTGCAGGCAGCTTCATACTCTAAGAAGTTTTACACTTAACTGGGTCTTCTTAAAAACCATTATGATGCTGTGAGGAAAGCAGCAGAGGAGAGGCAGGAAGCTTGTCTGAAGCTAGATGTGGATTTACACGCTGCCAGGTCGGCATTAGAGGAGGAGAGGCGGAAGAGTGCTTCTTTGGAGAAAGAGAGAGCCGACATGGAGGTTTAGTTGAAGGCGGATAGTAAAGCTCGCCAGAAGGTTGAAGCCGAAGCTGAGGCTCTTCGATCTGCATTGGGCAAGCGAGATTTGGCCTTAGCTGATAAAGATAAGGTGATTGGTGAGGACAAGTCCGCTCTTGAGCTTAATGCCAGGTTGGAGGAGTCAAAGAAGCACAATGAAAAGCTCGCTAAGGAGGTGAAGGAACTTCCTTCCAATCACTAAGAACTTGAAAAGGTCCGACGTGAGCTCCAAGTGTCTGAATATGCTTATGAGCAGGCTATGAAGAGAGTCCAAGCTTCGGAGGAGCGGTAAAAGTAGTATGAGAAGGCTAGGAAGAAAGCCATTCGAGACTTCTTAGACTCTGAGAGCTTTGACAAGGTCATCACTTATCATTCCTATAAGGCTGCAACTCAATATTATAATAGTGTTCTGTATGATGCAGTGACCTTATTCCCAAGTGTCTTGCAAGAGGTTCTTGAGATGGAGATTAATATGAGGTTCCTCCTGTCCCTGACTTCTCCGAATTTATGGAAGCTTTTGATAAAGGAGAAGAAGATGTGCTTAAACCAGAAGACTTCCTTGCTTGGGAAAAAGAATTAGTTGGGACATCTTCTCCTTCGTCGGACTTGGAGGGAGACAGTGAGCTTGGTGATGTTGGCGAAGCTCAGATGATTGAGTCCATTTCTGTCGTTCCTTTGGTTGGTCCTTATGATGATCCTGTTCCTTCTTCGACTGGGCCAGATGCTTCAACAACCATTATCACTTTTACTCCAAATCCTCTTTCAAATGATCCTCCTCCAAACCAATAGTAGAAATTTCTCTTTTTTTTTTTTTTTTTAATTTTTTTTATACATATAATGAAATACAAATTTTGTACTAATTTTACATGAAATAAAGTATTAATCATTCTTTCTAATTTTCCAATTGTTTTTGATTAATTGTTGTTGCTTGAATGGGTGCTTCGTTTTTAGCTTTTATACCTTCTGCACTTGTGTTTGATTGATTGTTTATGTAGATTCTTCCCCCCTTCATTAAAAAAGAATAAGTCTTTCCTTGGACAATTCACATTGACTCTTTAGAAGTTTTCGCTTGTCTAGCATTTTTGATATTCATCGTTAATTAGAGCTTCACCTGGGCTTGTTCGCCTTTTGGGCCTTAGCCAAAGCGCTTCGCCATTTGAGTGAAGCATCATTTTCTTTCTTAGAAAGTTGTTTTCGTTTCTTTGCCTAGAGCCTCACTAGGTCTCTTCGTCTGGATTTACCAGGGTGTTTCATCTTTTTGCTTGGATTCACCAGGGCTCTTACTTCCTTCTTCAGGATGCCCATCTCACGTTTGCGAGGAATATCTTCGCCTAGAATCTCACTAGGTCTTCTTTGCCTAGAATCTCACTAGGTCTTTTCGTCTGGATTCATCAGGGCTTTTACTTCCCTCTTCAGGAAGTCCATCTTGCAATTGCGAGGAATATCTTTGCCTAAATTCTCGCTAGGTCTTCTTTGCTTAGAATCTCGCTAGGTCTTTTCGCCTGGATTCACCAGGGCTCTTACTTCCCTCTTCTGGAAGCCCATCATACGATTGTAAGGAATATCTTCTCTTAGAATCTCGCTATGTTTTCTGTTCTCTCTTATAGAGAGCATCGCTTGTTAGCTTGGAGTACTTGTCACAATTGGCCTATTGCCTTTACTTTCCTCTTTTGGGCTTATCCCAATGGCTACTTTGTTTTATCAATTTAGAAATCATTCTTTTAGAGCTTTGCGATTCTGCAATCTCTAGGTTGTCATGCATACATTCATTCATTCAATTGAGAAGATTAAGCTAATCTTGTGATGAATGCTTCTTTTATTAATTTTTATTAGTAATACATCTTCAGGTGTTGAATGTTCCAGGTGTGGAGAACTTCATCACCTTCCATAGTTACAAGTTTATATATGTCTGGACCTATGACTTTCTGCACTCTGAATAGTCCTTCCCAGGTTGGTGCTAGCTTGCCTATGCCTTCGTGCTTCCTCGTGGCCTCAAGAAATCTCATGACCAAATCTCCTTCAATGAACATCCGGCTTTCGACTTTTCTGTTGAAGTAATTGGCTGCTTGTTGTTTATAAGCTGCCACTCGGATGCTGGTTATATCTTTGAGCTCTTTGAGGAGATCTAGGTCTATTCTCCTGGCTTGGCCATTCTTTTCGTCTCCACAATAGTTGACTCTCCCACTGGGTAGGCTTATATCAATAGGGATCATAGCTTCTGTGCCACAGGTCAAACTGAATGGTGTTTCTCCAGTTGGTTGTCTTGGAGTTGTTTTGTATGCCCATAGTACATGATGTAGTTCGTCTACCCAGCTTTGGCCATATCCATCAAGTCTTTGCTTTAGCCCTTGCAAGATTATTTGATTAGTTACTTCTGTCTGGCCATTTGTTTGTGGATGGGCAACAGACAAGAAGTTTTTCCTGATGTGGAGCCCTGAATAGAAGGCTCGTACTTTGGCATTGTCGAAATGCTTCCCGTTATTACTGATAAACTGGTATGGAACGTCGAACCTGCATACAACATTTCTCCATAAAATGTTAATAACTTTGTCAGCAGTGATGGTGCCATTGGTTCTGCTTCGACCCATTTGGGAAAATATTCCACTGCCACCAGGAGAAACTTTCTTTGCCCTGAAGCCATGGGAAATGGTCCCACTATATCCATCCCTCACTTTGCGAAAGGCTAAGGACTTGAGATGGACATTTGATCTGTTGCTGGAACATGCTTGCCATGATCAAATTTCTAGCATGAGGGGTATTTTCTAACAAAGGTCATGGCTTCGCTCTTCATTCTTGGCTAATAGTATCCTTATCTGATCACCTTCGCCAACATTTTCCCCCAATGTGCATTCCACATGAGCCCTCATAGATTTTCTTTAGGACATATTCGGCTTCGCTTGGCCTCAGACATCTTAACCAAGGAAGTGAGTAGGCCCGCTTGTACAGAATCCCATTGTGCAAGGAAAAGTGGGCGCTTCGATGCTTAACCTTCTTGGCTTCTTTCACATCCTCAGGCAGTTTGCCCTTCTCCAGATACGTCTTGATTGGATCTAGCCAACATGGCTCTTTGTCAATCTACATTACCTCAACTCCTTCTTGAGTGCTTGGGAAAGCTAGGGTTCCCATAAATATTCTTTTGGGGGAGTTCGAATGGATGGGTAGTTGCCAGTTTGCTGAGGCTGTCAGCTTTACAATTTTCTCCCCTTCGGATCTTCTGAAACAACAGGATGGGTAGTTGACAGTTTGCTGAGGCTGTCAGCTCTACAATTTTCTCCCCTTAGGATCTTCTGAAACCACAGTTTCACCCCTCTGTCTTTCATCCTCTGAATTATGGCTTTCGTCTTTTGTAGATATTTGGCCATGTTTGCCTCTTTGGCTTCAAACTCCCCTTTTATGTGTCCCACCACCAACTGGGAGTCACTGTATACCATCAACTCTTCTAAGCGAAGGCAATCTGAAAACAATAATCCTTAGATCATTGCCTCATATTCAGCAACATTGTTAGTGGCTTCAAAATCTAGCCCTAGGGCGTATTCCAATAAAAAACTTAGGCACTCTTTAGTACTATGCCTACGCCACTGCCTTCTTTGTTGCTCGCCCCATTTACAAATAATTCATAGCTGAGTTCAGATTTTAGTGGTGGTTGCTTCGCTTCAGATGTCTTCTGAGGATTCTCTTCTTCAAGTTTCTGTTCAAGGTCAAAGGAACATTCAGAGATAAAATCTACTAGTGCTTAGGCTTTAATCGCTGATCTTGATCTGTACTGCAACCCATACTGCCCAAGCTCTACCGACCAGCAAAGTATTCTTCCAGATGTCTCTAGTTTGTTTAACACTCTCTGCAAAGGTTGGTCTATTACTATTACCCTTTGGTGAGCTTGCTTATATATTTTGTACTTTCTGACGGAGAGGAGTAAGGTATATGATAGCTTTTCTATTGGCAGATAATTCAACTCCGCCCTTTGAAGGACTTTGTTGAAGTAATAAATAGGCTTTTGAACTGATCCCTCTTCCTTGATTAACACTAAACTGAGTGCATAGTTTGAAGCAGACAAGTAGATCAAGACTTCTTCGCTTGGCAAGGGTCTACTTAAAATCTACTCCAAACTTAGAAAGGCTTTCAACTCTTCGAATGCAACTTGGCACTCTTCTGTCCATTCGAAGGTTTGGGATTTTCTCAACTTCTTGAAGAAAGGAAGGTATTTCTCAACTGACTTGGACATGAACCTGTTTAGTGTGGCTATTCGTCCTGTCAATCTCTGCACTTCTTTGACATTCCTCTAGATTACAATATCCAAGATAGCTTTCACCTTGTCTAGATTAGGCTCTATTCCTTTCTCGCACACCATACAACTAAGAAATTTGCCTCTTTGAATAAAGAAGACGCACTTATCAGAATTGAGCTTAATCCCATACTCATTCATCACTCTCAGTACTTCAACCAAATCATGGAGGTGGTCTTTGAAGCTCTTGCTCTTTACTATCATATCATCTACATACGCCTCAAGGTTCTTGCCCAATTGCTCTTTGAACATCTTATTCACGAGGCCCTGATATGTAGCTCTAGTATTCTTCAGGCCGAAGGGCATTGATACGTAGTAGTAGATACCCTTCTTTGTTATAAATGAGGTCTTCTCCTCATTCTCTAGGTGCATTTTGATATGATGGTACCCATGCTTCGCATCAAGGGAAGATAAATACCTATACCCAATTGTCGAGTCTACCAATTTTTCTATCATGGGTAGAGGGAAGGAATCCTTAGGATATGCCTTATTCAGGTCTATAAAGTCCACACACATTCTGTAGGTTCCATTCGCCCTTTTTTACCAGTACCACATTCGCAAGCCAATCTGAGTATTGAACTTCCCTTATAAATATTGCCTTCATCAGTTTATCCACCTCTTGCTCAATCACTACTTGTTGCTCTTGACCAAAGCACCTCTTCTTTTGTTTAACTGGTTTATAGGTGAGATTTACGTTCAACTGGTGAGTCATCACCTCAGAGCTTATTCCCCCCATCTCTGCCAAAGACCAGGCAAAACTGGAGACATTCTCTTTCAAGAACTGATGGGCTTGTATTTTTTGATCTTCTTCCAAAGATGAATTAATCAATATAAACTTTTCTGACTCTTCTTCTCTCACTAAAAATCTTTCCAGCTTTTCAACTGGCTTGGTTCGCTGTTCTGGAATATGGGTAACTGCTTCGACCACTACTATTTCTTCGACTTGTACTATAGTCGAACCCCTCTTCGCTTTCTTCCTCTCCTACTTGGATTCACTTCACTCCTGTATCCCATACACATAGAACTCACCTCCTCCTAGCTTAGGAATCGTCATCCTTAGATGCCTTATGTTAGTGGAGGCATCGAGCTCATATAGCAGTGGTTTACCAAGCAGGGCATTATAATGAAGTTGCACCTTTATTACCACAAATGTAGCCATTACTGTCACACTGTTAGGAGCGGTTCCAATGGTGAATGGGAGTTCGCCACTCCTACCGATGAGATTTCTGTTCTATCTAAGGTGCGAACTAGGTTCCCTACTTCTTCTAAGTCATTCTCCTTGAATCCCATTTTTGTATAAGCATCAGCCATTAACAGGTTGACTGAGCTTTCCTCATCGACCAGGATTCTTTTTACCACATAGTTAGTAACAACAGTCTGAATGATCAGGGGATCTGCATGCAGAGTGCGAAGTCTACTTCCATCTGGTCTCCCTATATTGACCTTCGATCCGTTGCAATATACATATTTGGGCTCTTCCCTTCTTCTTGTTAAAGCCTTTGCCTTATTGTTGCTTACCGTCATTTCATCTAGTCCCCCAGTGATCCAGTGAATGACTCATGCTGAACCATCATTCACTGTTTGCTTTCCTTTATCTCTATTAGGTCTTGCCTTATCTCCACCATTTTTTCTCACAAACTTTCCCAGGTAGCCTTGATTGATCAACCTTTCTATATCTTCCATTAACTGTCTGCAATCATTCATATTATGTCCATGGGCGTTGTGGAAGAGGCAAAATTTGTTCCTATCTCTTCTGTCTGGTGGAGCAGGCATAGGCCTAGGGCGGGTCTAGATGTTTTGGTCTTTGAATGTAGCAAACACCTCTGTTGGACTTGTGTTCAAAGGTGTAAACTTGCTTACATCAAAGTCGAGCGGAGCTTTGCTTCCTTTGCTTTGGCCATCCTTCCTCCTTCCGAATGGCTTATTTCCCTCTTTTTTTGTCTCTTTCTTCAGCTTTGGTTCCTCTTTGTGAGAGAAAGGAGATGAGAGAGATGTAGAATTCAAGCTACCTGTCTCAAAGGTTGATTCTTTCCTTTTGTATGCTTTTGCGTGTTAGGTACAGGTGGCAGTTGAGGGGAGAGAATGTCTCCTGATAGGTGTGATTGGTGCATAGGTCCTGAAGGCTAGATTCTGGACTCGTCTCTTGTCAAGTAGCATGTGTTTGGTGGTGTCAGGGAGCAAGAGCGCGCTACCTGAACACCACTTTCCTCTGACATAAGCAGACTGACGTTTGTACCTCATAACATCGGCTACAGTTGAGAAGTTTGTTGAGCAAGCTTCGTTATTGTAAGGAAGGGCGAAACACTTTGGAGAAGGGTGAAGTAGTGGCTCTGTCTCTTTTGGAGGCTGAGGATTTGATTCCTTGAGCTTGCCTTTTATAGGCCTTCTCTTAGGCCTTGATCTTTCTGTGATGAATGAGAAGCTTGGTCAAAGTGAGCCTTGGTTGCCTTTGGGCCCATTAGCTTATTGGCTATTTTTGTCGCTCATCACCAGCTTTGCATGATTGTGAGCTACCATATTTCCTAACCGTTTAACAAAGGAAAAATGAACACATTTAAAATGAAAACAAGCAGAACAAATATCCTCAAAAACTAAATGAATAAGTTGGATACCAGTATTCTGCCCCTCAATACTTGTAATCACCAAGATAGAATCACTTTCAATTATGATATCTGGCTATGAGGAAGGTTGTACAACAAGAAGACCTTCTCGCATAGCTATTGCTTCTGCCAAGATTGGATCACGTTGAAGCTAGATTCATTTTTGCATAGATAGCAACACTACACCAGTATGATCTCTAAGAATAGCTCCAACTCCAATGCATCATATACCATCATCAACATCAACATCCACATTCAATTTCCATCTACCCTCAATCGGAGGAGACCATTTTTCAGGCAAGGTAGTTAGTTTGCCATGGGATACTTGATGATTCATATAATTTTGGAGAAACGAAAGAGCAACATTTATCACACTTGCAGGCTTGTTCGGAATTCTTTTTAACCACCACCTATTTCTAACTCCCTAAACTACCTAAAGAATCACAATAAAACACTCAAAGTCTTCCTTACTGGTTTGAACTTGCATATACTTAATTAAATCAACAACATTATGTATAAAAATCTGTTCCACAACGTTCGCAAATTGAGTACACCTCCATATATTACGAGCATGAGAGCACCTTACTAAAACATGAAATTTATCTCTTACTGTCAACTGTAACTTCTAAAGGTATGACCCCCAAGGTTTTGAAAACTTCTTTTGTGAAAGTTGATATTGTGACGTTAGTAGGAATATGTGCATGTTTGTTAAACACCACCTTATTAGGTCCACCTTATTTGTTAGATTGGATGGTCATGTGACTAACATAATCTTCATCGTCTTTTATTTTCCCCAAGTTCCTCCACCCAACTCTTCAACTTCCTCCACTATAATTAGTTTCTGGAAAGTGGCAGGCAAAGTGACTGTAGCAATTGCACACTTGTAAGGCATAAGGATGTCCTTTATTATGTCCCTTATTATAAGACTCCTCTCATCATCTACACTTTATAAGCTTCCAATTGACTTAAAGTCTTATTTGGATCGCCTTGAAAACTTCTTATTCCCATTCTTAAAAAGTTGTTGTCTTCTCGCAGTTGTCTTCTTTCGCTAAAGTCTTCTTTCTAGGTTTGAGTAACTGGCTTCAAGAACTTATTATGTCAAACTAGATGCCAATTCTTGATTCCATAGGTGATGGAGTTATAAACCATTTTCGATTTCTGATGGAGTAATTGTTGATTCTATTGCTAATTACCAATCTCTGTTTGAAAGGGATGGATTCACTGAGCGAGTATGAGATAGAGTTAACAGCAATAGAATCAATAGTTACAAGCGTGAGAGCACCTTACTAAAGCATGAAATTGATTTTTTACCGTCAATTGTAACTTCTATAGTTAAGACCCCAAGGTTTTGAAAACTTCTTCTATGAAAGTAGATATTGTGACGTTAGTAGGAATGAGATTCTCTTCAGATTTTCCCAAAGCTAGCACTATTCTTCTAGGCATGATATTAACAACTGATCCATTATCCACAAGGACCTTTGATGTGGGTCTACCATTCAAGTGAGCTTTTATTTATAAAGGTTCGATATGCTTCATCATCATTTCTATAGGTTTGTTAAACACCACCTTATTAGGTCTACCTTATTTATTAGATTGTATGGTGATGTGACTAACACAATCTACATCTTCTTTTATAGCCCCTGAGTTCCTTCACCTAACTCTTTAACTTCCTCCACTGTAATTAGTTTTTGGAAAGTGGTAGGCAAAGTGACTATAGCAATTGCACACCTGTAAGGCATAAGGATGTCCCTTACACTTTATAAGCTTCCAATTGACTTAAAGTCTTACGTGGATTGCCTTGAAAACTTCTTCTTCCCCTTCTTAAAAAGTTGTTGTCTTCTCTCAGTTGTCCTCTTTCACTGAAGTTTTCTTTTCTAGGTTTAAGTAACTGGCTTCAAGAAATTCTTATGTCAAACTAGGTGCTAATTCTTGATTCCATAGGTGATAGAGTTACAATCCGTTTTCAACTTTTGATGGAGTAACTGTTGATTCTATTGCTAATTACTAAGCTCTGCTTGGAAGGGATGGATTCATGCCAACTAGTGTGTGGCATCCTTTTTGCATGTTTTTGCTATTTTTGAAAGGAAACAATGTAGAGGTGGTGTGGGTAGATGAAAAACCATTCCAAATAACCTTTGATTCCATTGAAGCTTACTACTATAGGGGAGACTTTAGGCCTATTCATTTTCTCAAAAGGAACAAGTAAAGGGAACCTAAGTTAGCTTCATTTTCCGAACGAGAACAATGCCATAGTCAGTTAAAGGCCCTTCTTAAACCTATGGTCATCGTGTAAAACAAAAGGACAATGAGTGAGCCAATCATTAAGAAGGTTGATGATTGACTTTACTATAAAAGAAATGGTGGTAGTTGCAACCAATATTAAAAAGCACAAGTGCAACAAATATTAGACAAACTGATGATAGAAGAAATTAAAGTGATTTCAAAAAATAACTCGAGGAAGAAGTAGATGTGATCCAACTCCATGAGCTGATTTTAACTCATCGTAAGCTTAACAACAACAAAACAAAGGTTTTAGGATCATTTGGAATTGGAAGATGTCAACCTAAGTACCTCATAAGAACTGCGAGTAACCTGCATCAGTAGATTATTACAACCATAATTTAAAGAGATAATATTTACTCTTTTAAAAAAATATTCAAAGACTGTTTCTCATTGATCTATGATGAAATGTCAAGTTTTAGTAGAAAAGTTAGTGAAAAATTGCTTATATATCAAGTTGGAGTTTCTTCCTAACAAGCAAATTCCTATGAAAACGTTAAAAGAGGTAAAACTCTAGGTAAAAGAGGAGATAGAGAAGCTGTTGAAAGTTGGATTCATAAGGCCTAAGAGAAATGCTCAATGGCTTACCAACATAGTTCCTATTGTGAAAAAGAAAGGGAAGTTGCATGTTTGCATTGACTTGAACGCTTGAATTTGGCCACTCCCCAAAATGTATATGCAATGCCAATAATAGACATGCTTATTAAGGAAACTATAAACAATGACATTGTAGTGAAGTCAAAGAAAAGTAGCATACCATGTGGATCATTTAAAAAAAAGGCTTTGAAAGATTGAGGTTGCACTAGTTGAAGTGGAATCACTTTAAGTGTAACTTTGGCATGAAAGTTGGAAACTTCTTAGTTTTCCTGGTCCACCAAAGAAGGGTGGAAGTGGATAAGAATAAAATGAGAGTAGTTACAAAGACAAAACCTCTATTAAAAAAAAAAAAAGATAGATCTACGAAGGATCTTGGGTTAAGTCAATTACCTAAGAAGGTTGATCTCCTACTTGGTAAGCAAAGTAAAAGAGTTCCTCAATTTATTGACACTAAAGAAGGAAGACACCTTTGTCTAGGAGGAGCACCACCAAAAATCTTTCAACAAGATCAAGGAATACTTTATGAAACCTCTTATCCTTATGCCACCAAGGGTAAGGGTCTCCCTCTAGTTGTATCTTTTAGCCCTGTAGGATTCCATTAGTTGTTCACTTACACAAAATAATACAATAGGTCATGAGTGGGCTATTTATTACTTGAGTAGGGTTCTCATACAAATGAAAAAGAGGTATTCATCTATTGAGAAGATGTGCCTAGCCTTGTATTTTGCATCCACAAAACTCCGCCACTATTTGATCCATTTCAAGTGTCTCAATCGAAATTGATGAAGTTCATGCTTACAATTCCTTTTATTACAGGGACAATTGGTAAGTGGCCTTTGGCCCTAGCTGAATTTACACTAATATGCTTTCCTCAAAAGTTAGTGAAAGGTAAGGCATTATCAAATTTTTTGGTGGACAAATTGTGTCTAGAGCTAGGAGAAGAAAAGAAGTCATACCTTTAGATGTATAGAGTTAAGAAGGTACCTTTGATTCTCAAGTTTGATGGCTCTAGTATAGAAAAGTCTGTAGGAGCACATAATCATTACATCACCATCTAAAGCAAAGACAACCTTACCTTTCATTTGGGATTTTGATTATACCAATAATCAAGAAAATATAAGGCATTGGTTATTGGCTCGAAGGTCCTTAAATAGCTTGGAGTTGAAGAGGTTCTCATCATAGGGGACTCACAACTTGTCTTTAGGTAGTGTCCTAGAGAATACGAATGCAACAATCTTTCTTTGGCTCCTTATTATATAGTAGCCATCAAGTAGGTGGACTCTTTTAAGGAGGTGTATTTTTTTCTAGACACCTAGAAAACAAAATTGGGAAACAGATGAGTTGGCTCAAATTGTATTTGGAATAAAAATGTCAAAAGAACTTACAAGTTAATCTTGGTGGAAATGTTGACTCACCCATCTACCATGGAGAGAGGGATCTTAGTGGACTCCTATAGCACAAATATTAGAGTTGTTTATAATTGGAGGTGCCCGCTCAAGAGATACTTGGAGCATTTAGGCAGTAAAGTTCCATATCACATCAAAGTTCAAGCCAAACATTTTGTTCTCATATAAGGAAATCTTTATAGGAACAGGTTTGATGGTTTGTTATTGCAGGATTTGAGCTTTCCATATGCTATAGAGATGATGAAGCAAGTCCATAAAGGTGTTTGTGGACCACACTAAGTAAGAGTCAAGATGAGATGATTAATCAAAAGACACAGCTACTGTTTGTTGATTGTCTTGAAAGACTACATCAAGTACTTCAAAGGGTTCCAACAATATTAGAAATATGGAACAATTCAAAAGATTCTAGTGATGGAGCTCCATTCAATCCTCAAACTATGGCCTTTTTACGGATGGAGTTTGATTTGATGTGAAAGATCTACTATGTCTCAACCAAAGGTCATAGCTTCATCATTGTAGCTATTGACTATTTCACAAAGTGGGTGGAGGCATTACCATACAAGCACTGTGAGAATCAAATGCTTGCTCAATTTTTTCTTCATCTAATTTTGGAATGTCCACCTCAAATGTGTTCACTTCCTCCTCCAAAGATTCCTCACAATCAATTTCACACTCTTTCGAAAGGTTAGAAGAAACAAGCACTAGTAAGGTGTTTGACTCTTCTTGAGATAAAGATGTAAAAAGTGGTATAGGAGTGAATATTGGTGTTGGAAGTGAATTCTTTTCAAGTTCTTGGGTGGTTGTGTTTAATGGAATGGTTATGGGAATGAGGTTTTCAATACCCACAACTTCTATGCTTTCCTCCGCAAAGTCTTTTTCTTTTGCCTCTTCTTCATCAGCTGGCTTTTCCTGCTTTTCAGGTTCTCTTTCCTTTTCACCTGCAGAGTTAGAAATATTCAAAGGAATAGATTCATCAACATGGTTATCAATTACCTTACCACTTCGAAGAGTTGTTATTGCATCCATTTCGATGGGTGCTTCATATTCCACATGTTCAACCGAGTTCAGATCTTTTCTTAATGCTTCCTCTCTTGTTACTCTTTCAAGTACTTCCTTATATTCAACTTTAAACCTTTCTAATGCTCTTTTATTTTCCTCAAAAGGATTTAGGTACTCAGCTATTCTTTCTTCATATGGAGGTTGATAATACTAAGGTTGCTATGAATAATTGTTCAAAGAGGAATCATATTCATTCTCCCACCCAGTAGTGTAGGTATTTGCAAATTGATTCATTCCTTCTCTTGGTTAGAAATTTTGCCAGGCATGTGTTGCTTCCCTTTGACCCGCAAAAGAATCATAAGGCATTGTGTAATTACAAGTATTATCATAGTAAGGCTCACCATAATCCTCATAGCTCAGTGCATATTGTTGCTCCATTGCTACTTGAGCTCTCAATTTTTAGTTGGGGTCCCAACATGTGTTGTATCTTTATGGTGGAGGTGGTGGTGGAGGTGAATAATAATTTGGACAATTTGTTGAAGCATGATTTCCTCCACACCATTGACATTCTTGAAAAATTTTCTAGAATTGCGCTGCATATTTCTTATGTTAGATAATGTGGCAACTTTTTCTTCTAAGCATTGAACTTGATAAGCTAACTCATTATTGCCATGACAATTAACTTATCAAATAATTACACAAAATTAACAAAAGAAAAATTAACACGAAAACACAAAAAGGAAAAATCAAAAAATAAAATAACAAAATAAAAATAAAGAACTCACAATTTAGACAAAAACAATAAAAACACGAAACAAAGTTGACACTAAATAGAATAACAAAAATAAGACAATGCACGCCAACTCCCGGCAACGGCAACAAAATTTATTGCGTTTAGAATTGTATCTCTAGTGTAAGTACCCAAAGTTAAATACTCGCAAATTAGCAAATCGTATCGTAGGATAGCGATAAGTTCATTCCTGAGGTCGATCTCTGAAGGAGTTGCGAAAATATACTGAAGTGATTTATCCTAAATTAATTATTCTATTAATGTCAATTAACACAAATTCAGAAATTAAAAAGTCCTAAACACTATATTCAAGATTGCTTTGGGATTGCAAGTAAATTAAATTAAATTAAAATGAGAGCAAAGAAATGAATGGAAAGAATGTAATCAGATTGGATAGGCTTCTAGGGATGTCAACTTCACCCAATGATGCATATTATACATTGATGATATGAATAGGAAAATGCAATGAAAGAAATAAAATTCAACTAGAACCTAATTAGTGTATCTATCGAATTTTGCCAATTAGAAACTAATCAAACTCTAAACCAATTCATTAACATGCATAGGATTTAAGACCGGTTAGATTCATAAACCCTAAGTTCATTGTTCAAGTTCTAGTGTTAATGCAATCTCTCGATATAACAATCAACACCTAGGTCATATAAGTGGTAGCTAATCCCTTATATGTGGAATCAAGCATAGAACAATGGCATGAAATCCCTAAATCATACATCTAAGAAATTAAATTAAATTAATAGGTTCCATCTAAACCCTAGAATTAAAGAATTAGTTCATGGCAAGAAATATATTCATAACTTTAATTAAATAAAACACATTCATCTTCATATGATGAATACAAGATAAATGAAATTAAATATAAATAGAGTTTAAGAAACAAATCTCTTGTTGAATGGATGTTGCTTGGTCCAATCTCTTGGTAACCTAACTTTAAGCCAATCTCCTCCAAGGACTAAAAACTAAACCTTATTCAATCTTGATTACAAAAGAAAAAGAAAAAGAATTGTTTTGGGTGAATGATTGGTGATGATTAATGCTTCCACCTAGAGCCTTGATAGCTACTAGGATTTTTTTTTTCTTGTGAAAAGTCTCTTCTTTATATGCATTTTTAGGGTTTCAATAACTAAGAGTCATCTCCCAAGCTTTCTGTCACGTCACCCATCACTTATGCAACACAACCATGTTGCGAAAATAGCACAATCGTGTTGAGATTTGATTTTTGAATTAGAGATGATGAAGTTAGGCTTTGGGATCTCAATGAGATTTCTAGCTCTGTCTTTTAACTTTCCAACACATCTTGAATTGCCTCAATCTGATGTCTGTAGCTCAAGTAATGATCAAAATACTGAAGAGTGTCTGAGTTGTCAAAACTAAAATCAACAACGATCAGAGTTACATGGCTATATTGAAGGAAATACGGCTGTATTGAGCGGTGATCTCCAAATTTCCAGATTTGCATGAGAAATACGACCATTTTGGATGCCAATACTGCCATGTTGACTTGATTGACCCAAAATATGCCGATTTTGCATATCTTTTACCTCTTTTCCACCATCTAACCCAAAAATACCTAAAAACACAAAAACAAACACAAAGACTAAAAAAGATATTAAAAACTAAATAAAAATGGACACAAATACTACCCTAAAAACACTTCAAAATTGGTTAGAACATTGCTTAAGGAAGAGAATCGAAAGAAGGATGCAACCATGGGAAATTATTATAAGGAGTTCAATAACCAAGAATTCTTAGTAGCAGATATTACTAATACTGGATCACATTGGTGCCTATTCCTCAGCAAACCATCGAAGAGTCTAGGAACCTGGAAGAAACAACAGCAGCCTTCTACTCCATAGTATGGTTTTGATGTGACTATGATGGAGGAGGTTTTTGATTTTCTTATGAATGAAAATCTCATCAAACTTCATGCTAACCATATTATTCCTACTAAGGAAGAAGTGAAGGGGAATGATTATTGTACGTACCATAACTCTTGGACTCACTCTGTTGTTAATTGTTGGGCTTTTCGGAATGTGGTACAAGATCGCATCAACAAGGGAATTTTAAAATTCCCTGAGATGAAGGAACTCGACTAAGGAAGTTTTCATCAAGGCTGATACTGCAACCTTAGAAATTAAGGCCGACTCCACGACCTAATATATATATATATATAATAGGCCTCAAGCCATTTTTGCAAAAAAAAAAAAAAAAAAAATAGCTTAGGCCATCCTGTGCAAATTTGGAACAACTATTATGGAAGTAGGTGTTAGGTCACTTTAATAGTCTTTGTTGTAGCAAAAGCACCTGTGCACACAGTTTCTAGCAAGACTAGTGGAAAGAAAGAATTCATATAGTACCTGAGGAAAAAGAAGCTAGAGGAAGTCTCAACTATTGCCTTTATCTCTATTGGTGCAAGAACATAAGAAGGTGCATATTATTGACCTACGACCAATATGTTCGTGGGAGGCATGCACCATATTTGGACAGGTGCTAAGAGTCAAGCAACTTCTTCCCATATGAGGTGGAAGAGCAGTCGCACTAGTGGCAGATGAGGATTCATCAATGTTCTAGAGGATTCTAGCACCAGTAACAGAAGCACATGGAGCAATTACTGGTGTTGAGGAACGTGGCTAGTGGAGCTTCTTAAGAGGAGGTAGTGGAGCAGCTTCTTAAGTGGAGGTAGTGGAGCTTCTTCAGTGGAGTTAGTGGAGCAGCTTCTTAGAGGAATTAATGGAGTTAGTGGGAAGAAGCAATTACTAGCAATATTCTAAAGAAGCCTATAAAAGCATAAGCACCAACAAACAGAAGGCTCTATCTCTCTCTCTCACATACAATCACTCTTATAGGAGAAAAATCAAGCTATCTAACTTTCATACTCTCAATCTGTAAAAGCTCTCTTTGTAATCAAATTTCACTAAAGCAACACAATTCCTCTTTACTGCAATACAATTCCTCTTACTGTAAACTTTAATTCTTCACAAATACTTGTGGCATTTTGTCTGGCAAAACTTTCTAAAAATAGAGCTAGGTACCTAAGGATTGTTCAGGTCCTTTTAGCCCTGTACAATTTTCTGATTTGAAGTCAGGAGCGCATTAATTCAAATTTCAGATACCTCACACCTATGTTATACCAAAAATTCCTCTCACATGTTTAAAGGGACAAAATATAACCAACACTATCAATACAACAGTTCCCTTTTTTACAAAATGTTCCTATTTCTTATGGCATTTAATCTGGTGAAACTGTATTAGTGAATCCAATGATACTAGGTCCCTTTGTATCTTGTATAATTATAAGGGTAAAGTACTATTTAATCTCTCAGGTTTGCCTTAAATTATGACTTCGTTCTTGTAGTTTGAAAAAGTCACTCTTTAGTCTCTGAAGTTTGATTCCGTAAAAAAAATTAGTCATTCCGTCCAAATTTCTTCAAAATTTCGTCAAAAAAATTAAAAAAATTAAAAAAAAAATAATTACTAATACCTAAAATATCCCTACAATCACCATCACCATCAATATCTATTAATTTCTATTTATTTATTCAGATCTACAAACCTCTCAAACCTATATTATGTTGTATTGTTGATTGCTAGTAATGTGAGTATTTTTCATTATCTTAGTTAAAAAATTGGAAAATTTGAAGCAAATCAATGATCCTATCTAATTCCAATCTACTAGCAAGAAAATCTATCAATTCTTGGTTCCATTTGTTTGAAAATGAAATATCATACAAATAAAAACAAAAGACCAATGGAAGGCAAAATAGAAAATTCAAAGAAAAAAGAAAAAAACCTATTTCAATAAACCTCACAATTATTGGACTTTCGCTTTCATAGCAAGAAAAGGAGGCAATCGAAGTACTGCCTCTTCGATCTCAATCAGATTCGATATGAGGATCTGCAATTTTTTTTTTTGAAAAAAGAATAAAAAAAACAAAGCTTTAAATAACATCATAGAATGTGTGTGTAATTGAGAGAGAAAGAGAGAGAGAGAGAGAGAGTATATGGTTATTGGGTCTTGAAGTAGAGGTTTAATGTCTTCTTGGGCTAGCTTGAAAGAGGGTTTTTGTAGCTTAGAGAGATTGGTATTACTGGTTTTGATGGTTGGTGATGATGATTTTATCAATTGGAGGTTGAATTTGAGATTTTATTAATGATAATTTTTTTTAATTGGGGGTTTTATCGTTAATTTAGCAAAGTTTTAATTTTTCACTCATTTTTAATTTTTTATTGGTGGTGGCTGAAATAGAAAATTTAATTGCAAATGAAGGGTATTTTAGATTTTATACAAATTTTTAATGGAAAAAGTAATAGAAGGACTGTTTTGTTGAAGAAAACAAAACTTAAATGATTAAAAAATTAGTTTTTCAAAATACAAGAAGTGTTGTAAATCGGCTTATTAGCTCAGTATATCAAAGACAATAAGAAGAGATATTAAGCAATAAAGTAAAGAGAGAGAAAATATGTAGAGAGTAAAATGGGCTCCAAACTCTTATTATTAGATTAACTATAGCTTCCCTTATATAGAGGAATAGTTAGGGTTTAGTGTATACAACATTACTGAAATAACCTTATACTATAATCTCTCTAAAATATATACTAAAAAATATTTAAGTAATATCCACATATAATAATTATTTATAACACTCCCTTTTGGATATTACTTGCGTCATGAATATACCTTGTTAAAAACCTTACTAGAAAACCCAGTGGAAAAAAACATAGCTAAGGAAAAGAGTACAATTCATGCGCTATTTTGTCATTGTACAGATTGCCTCATTAAAACCTTTGGTCAATAAAATCTTGTGGGATAAAAACTTGACTAAGGAAAAAGAGTACAATCTTACACTAATTCGCTCCCCCTGATGAGGACAACATTTTAGGACGGCACATATCAATCAATAAAACAAGTCATTCAAATATGACATTAGATGAGGACTCGGTAAATAAGTCTGCTATATTGTCACTCAAGCGAATTTGGTGGATATCTATTTCATCACTCTTCTAGAGCTTTATGCTTATTAAAGAATATAGGTGAAATATATTTAATTCGGTCACCCTTGATATATCAACTTTAATTTGTGCAATGCAAATTGCATTATTCTCAAACAACATAATGGGAGCATCTTTATTGAGGTACTTCAAGACCATAAAAACCTTTATAAAATTGCAATATCATCATAAGTAAACGCATACTTAATATGAGATCTATCCTTATATGGATTAGATAAATAACCAACATCCGCATGCAGACCAATGTCAAATATGAATTATATATAAAATATAACCAAATCAATACTGACTCGAAGATAACACAATAAGTCTTTAACACCACTCCCATGTCTCTTGGTAGGTGCAGAGCTATACCTAGCTAGGATTTTTTTCTTACAAGATACATGAGTGCACTTATAGCATTTAAATATGGTACTTCAGGACCAAATAGCTCTTTGTTATCTTCTTAGGTCTAAAAGGATCTTTATTCACTTTCAGTGAGCAGATACCATTAATGTGCTTAAGGAAAATGATTTATCTATGCAAAATTGCTTAAGTACCTTTTTCACATAAATATACTAGTGTATTAGGACTCATTTGGGGATAAATAATCGATCTGCAAGCCGATACAAAATTTTGTTTCTTTTAAATTTATCTCAAACTCACTTTTCAAGAGTTTGTTAGGAGTCCCATTTAGATCATCAACATATGATGCAATAATAACATAACCATTATGTGGTCTTTATGAATACAAATGGACATAGTGTATTATTCATATATCCTTCTTTCAATAAGGATTCAATCAAACGATTATACTACATACGTCCATATTGTTTTAATCCATATAGGGATTTATGCAATTGATGGAATACATGTCACGTGTTTGATGCGCATTCCTTTCTAGTATCTTTAGTCCTTCTGGGACTCTCATATAAATATCATTTTCACAAGGCGCATATCAAGCCTTTGCGAAAAACTCTGGCAACTAGACTCACTTTATGTCTTACCACTTCATTATTCTCTTTACGCTTTCGGACAAACACCCATTTATACACAATTGGTTTCATATTTTGGGGAGTCTGCATAACAAGTCCGAATATCATGCGTTTAAATAACGAGTCTAGCTCGGCCTGAATTGCCTCTTTCTATGATGGCCAGTCATGTCTATGCTGATATTCATATTCATAGGTTCTGGATCCAGATTTTCTCTTGAGGTAGCAAGAGCTACAATTGAGGCAAATTCATCATCGACGATAAATAAATTTCTATCAAATCTTTCTCCTATATCACAAAATTAATTGAGATTTCATAATTTTCATTCATATGATCATCAACCCCAAGAGCCATATTTGGAGGATCTAATTGTTCCATTATCTCAGTCTGTGTCTCATAATTAACTATAGCTCTTTGAATGAGATTTTTCTCTTCAGGAAGTTTTTTTAGTGACGCTGCTTTTCTTTTCCATGGATTTTTATCTTTTAGTTCTAATTTACTATCCACGCTTCTGGCGTGTGTCAAGCTCGATTGATTTTCTATTTTCAATAGGAACTATAACCCTTACTAGGGTATTAGCAGGTGGAATATGAGACTTTGTCACTCTTTTGGCATGTATAAGTGCATCTAGCAATTGAATTGCAATTTGTTGCAACTGTATTATTTTCTGAACTTCTAGTTCATTTTGACTTGTACATGATCAAAGCTGTATAAATGATTTTCCTTCCAATAAATTTCTCGACATTATTTAGCACTAACAGGTGCTTTTCTCTCCCCCTGATGTCGAGAAATGTGTCTTATTAAAATAAATTATGAGTCTCCTTTGTGGACTCATTTTCGCACATTGATGTGGTATTATTAGTACATATATGGCACAGGCAAAAACTCACTGATGAGAAATATTAGGCTCACATCCATGTACAATGTCATATCAAACCTTCAAGGTTTTATTATTGAACTACAGGTTCAAAGTAACAGATTTTTCATGTATACTGAGAATAAAACAATAATGAAATAATTCATAAATTATAATTCACAACTTATTGGTAAAATATAATCCAAATAAAATTTAAAAACATTAAAAACAAAATCCAACAAAACAATAAGAATAATAATAAAAATGCAA
>CATKHJ010633486.1:0-11839 GCA_949750685.1 Vernicia montana
CTTCATTAATCTAACTTTGACCAATTTTTTTTTATTTTTTTTTATATTATATCAAGTTAATTTTCCCCTTCCATCCATCATAGTGGTCCGGCCATGTTTATATATGGTTGGGCCTCACACTGTATTTCATATATTCCTGTATAATTAATTTGCCATTTCGACAGCTTTTGCAAAATGACCGTTTTACCATTCTTTTACTATGTTCCTTGTTGTAACCGATATCGATACAGTTCATTAACTTTATTTCATTAATCATATTCATATCATTGTTATAAATTCATATATATCATAATATCACAGAAATAAAATTAATTTAAAGAACAAATTTTATTTGCATTTAACTGGGTCCCGTTTAAGTTCCTATTGATCTTATTATTTCTATAATCATTTGTTTTGGCTTGCAATGACATTACTATTCATGTTAAGAACTGACGAAGTCTAGGATATTACAGCCCCTCTGTAATACCTACTATAGGAACATAAAAAGAAAATTCAAAGCCTATTCTTTGTCTCCACCTCTCCAAGTATTCTGTAGTGTTTTTTGTTTTAGAAATAAACACCACGGAGGGGCGGTGCTATCGAATGAGCTCCCTAAGAGCTCGAACTATCAAGGGACGCCCCAGCCCTTGACAGTTCCATAACATAAGCTTCATGGGGCTGTGGTGGCTTTGGGCGAGCCACCAACGCCTTGATAAAATACAACAATGTTCTTTTCCCCATCATTGATAATTTCTTCAATTCTCACTGAACTAGAGATCCCCTTTTGCAAAGCACCCCAACTCACACTTCCTTCTCTTGGCTAACTGCTTGATCTTAAGCTTTCTCTGATTTTTGGAGATGAATTCAAAGTGTGTAGTCTCAACAATAGTTTATATTTGATCTACTTATATGCCCTTCCCTTCATGGTACTTAAGACTCTCACATTCTTTATGGGTCTCTAGAGCCCACTAAAAAAGGGCTTGATCCATTTTAGAAGGATTGTTTGTTAAGGCTTGACAAGGGGACTATTTGAAACTTGTAGTCTGGATAACTCTAGGCCTCTGGCGAGCTTTGTTAAGTTTAGCTTCTTTCGCAGGCCTCTGCTTCCTTCAATGAGCTTCCTCTTTCTTAGGCCTAGTCTTTTAAGAACCATGCCTTTTTTACTATTCTCACCCAAATTGCTAGAACAATCTACTCCCACTTCCTTGTAAAGAACCAATGGTCCTGAAATTCTAGCATTTGAACTTCTCGAGGACTGTCAGACTCCTTAGAGACCACTTTTTCTAAAATCATATATTGAGCAGCTAAATTGTCACTCAAGTTGTCTTGTCTTCCAGCAGCCTCCTTACTTTCAAGAGTTTCCTTTGGTTTGTCCATCATGTAAGTATCAATCCTTGGAATAGTGAACGGATGATTTGAGCTACCTTCCCTAACTGTAACAACCAGTCTAACAGCATCAAGCTTGCTTTCTTCCTTCACTGATTAAATCACCTTATTGAAAATACCCACTGGAGCTTGCATTTCTGGACCATAAATGAAGTATTTGGCTTTAAGTAACTCCGCATAATGATCATCTTCTTTATTAGGAAAATTTTTAAGAATATAACCCAAGGTACCACAAAGAAAGCAAAAATCTGTTAGTCTTTCGTACAAAAACTTGATTCATTCAAGTTGTTCACTCCCTTTGTCAATCCAGAATCCTAGAGGGAGCAATTCATTCACATTAACCAGGACTCTTAATCTCATCATTGTCTTCCATACCACCTGGTTCTCAACTTCCTCTTCTATCGCTAACAGGCCTTGAAAAATCTTTCTAATCTTCTCTGCATTATCTTTATTTGTCATATCCCACTTTTTGGGATATGACGGTCCTATGGCATGGGTAAGCCTAAGGCTCCCGAAAACCCGTAGAACCCGACTATATTGGGAAACCAATATAATCTCGACAGCATACCAGCAGTACATACCACTTTTCCAGGGTACGAAACCTGCAAATAAATTAAACTTCCAATAATTTTCCTCCTTTATATCCCCAACTTCACAGTCAATACAAATCCTCCCAATATTTTTCTCAAATAAACTGATTTATTTTCAATGTCAATCTCATTTATCAATAATTGACTACATTTTTATTCAAATTAGTTATATTTAATTATCCACTAGTATCATTATATATACTAAATAATTTACACCACTAAATTTAGAAACTTAGGTACCATGGAGCATCTAGATATCACACTAATTTCAATTATATATGTTCTCTTACCACTAGTTATACAATTATCAGAATGTAATATATTTTCTTTAATATATTTCCTTTACATTGACTCTTAGCTTCAAGCGGACAATGAAACTTGAGCTGCACTGATTAATCACTAGTCCTATAAAAAAAATAGGGAGGGGAAATGAGATAAAATCCCAGTGAATACACACTAAACTGGCATACACATCGGTTAGGTATCAATTAGGTTCGCATGACTAATAAAGAAATCAATGTATGATCGAGGTGCAATAATGATTTCACATTGGAGGTACAACATAAATTATAATCAATTTACTGTGAATAAATTCACATATCTCATGTAATGTAGTACTGCGAGGCCCACAGATTTCATGTTACATATTAAGGCACAAGGTTAGCTAGACCTTGTGTCTAGGGCATTCAAATATCTCGTAGCAAGGTTCAAATTCACTATGCACAGAGTCTGGTGATCCCCTCACCAGAAAAAGGGAATTTATGCTGTGACAACATAATTCATCTATATCCATTTGGTATGTCAACATTGTACAATTGGCAAAATTAGGGATTCAATTTAACAATATTCAACAAGTTTCGAGTATAATTGTTTATCAATGTGATTAGGGTTGGATTTCAATGAATGGTAAATGTGGTTCATCATAGATAATCAAATAACAATTAAAGTTGAGGATACAATGGAAACAATGTACAAGTAATATGCATAACAATTTAGTATGTATTCACCTTTCCAATTGCTTCCTTTAATAATTTTATATCATTCAATATATGGATTCTCTTTCCTTTTGAAATTTTCTACTCCAATTTGGTCCTCTAGCCTTCTACACATAATATGCAAATGTATTAGGTTTAAATTCCTATAAACAAATTCATTACAACATAAAAATTAAAGAATCGGTTTATTGGTTGTAATCTAGTCAGTCCCCTTTTTACTACCATAACTTGAGATATACCATCCCAATTTTCTTGATTCCAAATACATTAAAATATTAACACCTTTATCTCTAACATATCCAAAATTCAACCCATTTTAACTTCTGTAGCTTCTAGGGTGACTTTCCAAACCTTGCCCTGATTCTGTTGCCTAGGTTCTCTGAGCTCTCCATACTATTTTTAGCGTATCTCAATCTAAAAAACTTCAATTGATGTAATTATTTTTCAGGGTGAAACTATACTCAAGGGTGCACAATTTATTAGTTTTGACCTTGAGCTAATTCTATCCACAAGACCCTTAAATTTGAGGTTGAATGTTAAAATTTATGTCAGTCAGAGCACCCTGTAACAGCCACTTCGTATCCCTATATCTCCTAAACTACTTGAAATATTTCTCTGAAATTTTTATAGATGTTAGATGGAATATGAAGATTCATTTATTATGTTTTAGTCATTTCCAAATTCTTATCCTAGAGTACTCAAATCCAGCCTCTAACTTCCTGAAATCTCAGGGTAGTCTGCAAATAGGCAGTTCTATTTTCCCTCCAATATCTCCAAAATTATCAAGAATTGACTTAAACTTCCTTCTAAAGAAAAAAAAAAAACACATCAATTTACAACTTTTATGTTTTGGACTTTTTCAAATTAGTGCTCCAAGAGGTCCAATTTCCTCTCCCAATTTCCAGAACTATAGTTTGACCTGCATGCAGGGCAGTCTCACTTCTATTCCCATAACTCCCAACGTGTTAAGAATTAAATAAAAAAATTATCCAGTCATCAAATAACATTCTAAGCTTCAACCTTTATGTTTTGTCCATGGTAAAATTCGGGCTCTATCATTCTTCAAATGGAGCCTCAAGTTCCAGCAGTTTGGCCTTCTCACCAAACCCTAACCATCTTCCTCCTTTCACACTTCCACTAACTTTCCTTGTTAATCCACCTCCAAATGAACCTTTTCTTCCTTAATATACTCTTCTTCTTCATTTAATCCTCTTCTCCAACTTAATCCATCATTAACCAACCCAACAAAACCAAAAAACAAACCAACAAAATACAACACAACCACAATAAGCTCAAGATTAGTAAGTATAATATGATTCTTACCTTAGATAAGCTAGGTTTGAGTTGTCTTTTGAATTTTTTTTTTCTTTTTCTTCCTCTCCTCTTCACGTTTTTCTTCTTTCTTTTGGCTTCTTACTCTCTCTTCTTTCTCCTTTCCTTAGTAAAATGTTTTGGGAAATAAAGAAGATGAGTTTTTCTTCTCATCTTCACCTATTTATATTTTTCTTTTATTTAATTCACATGCAATTTTGGCCCAATCCATATCCTCCACTTTTCCAGCAGATTTTCTGGCCATTTTTCTTTTTTTATTTTTTTTTATTTTTTTTTTATTTGGGTGATAAATAACCAACTTATGATGTCATCATTTCTTAATTTTTACAATATTGCCATTTTTAATCATTAATTACTCTATTATTGTCTAATATTATTTTTAATCATTAATTTAGGTTTCTAATATTACTTTTACTCATTTTCCTATCAATCTTCCCTAGGCTAGAATTTTCTAAAATTTCAAAAATTGAAATTCGTCGGTTATGCGCGCAGCGTACCGATTTTGTTTAAATATTTTCTATGCTTAATTTCAACTTCATTTTTAAGTTTCATAACTTCCAACATCCTCATATTTGCCTAAATTATCCAAATAAACTATAAAAATCCATTCCGAAATTAGAATTTGTCAATTCACTCTAAAGGTCTTGATTTCCAAATCCGTATCCTTTTTAGGACTTTGATTCCTAACTTCTTATTTCTACTGCTTTTTATTATAAACCATGTTATTATTGTCTATTAATATTTTTAATACCATATTTAGAGTTCCAATATCCTATTTAATAATATTTTCATAAATTTCCCTTGAATCGATATCGATAAAAAAAAAAATTGCGGAGTCGGAGTTCGTCGATTTCACACTTAATATATCAATTTCCAAACTCGTGCTTAATTTAAGATTTTGAACATTTTCCTTCTATTTTCTCTCTCAATTCCATCATCTAACTTAGTTCCAAATCATCTCCAAGTCTCTGACAACCAAAGGATGCCTGAGATGTTACATTATTAATTTGGGAAGGAGGAAGACCTTTGATTTCAATCTAGAAGGGTGACGTACAAAAATCTAATTGTTGTAATGATGTCTCCCCGGATCAATGCTTTAGGACAACCAAATTGTTTGCAATGGACCATGGGGCTCCTTTAAGGACCCGCATTTTATCTGCTTGATTCTTGAACTCAAAGACTAAAAAATCTTCTTCTCTTTTATGGACTGCAAAAGTCTGCATTAGCTTCCTGGCCTTATGAAAGACCGTGCTGATTGTATTAACATTCACCATTCTATGGGAAATAATCTTCCTTGCCAGGACAAATTTAGTAACAGTACCTGAAGTACTAAAGGATATAACCCTTTCTTTGCAATTCAACCGCTATGTCTTATTAATGAGCTCTTGCAGATCTGGGACTTCCCCTAACCTATTGTCCCTTTCTTCCATTAAAACATCTAAGAAAAAAAGACAAAAACAAGAATAAAAGCTTCCAACCACGCACCTCAAAGGATGAGAGAATTAATGAACCCCGAACAAGATACCAACACAAAATACCAATCAGATCATTTAAAGAAAACGATAAGCACAAAATAAAAAGCAAGATTGCTAACAATTTCAATAGAACAAAAGCCAATGAGATAAACTCTTAGGAAGCGACTCCAGTACAGAGAGAAAAAAGTCCGAAGACTTCATGTTTTGAAAATTTTATTGGTAATTTAAAACGACATATAAATTGAAATAATTTTTTTTAAAGTATTAATTAGAATGGAGCAGAGGGTGTAATATTTTTAGATTAGTTTCAAAAATTTATTAAGATAAAGTTTAGTCCTTATTTTTAAAGTATATTATATTTTAACTTATTTATGGTATTAAAGTAAAAAAATTTGCTTAGGAAAAGGGGAAAAAAAATATGTGTTTACCACAAATCACTTGCAAAGATATTTGATATCACTGTAATTTTTTTTTAATTTTAAAAAAATAAATATTAAAAAATATTTTTTAAAAAATTATTATTTTTTATTTCTTTCATATTTATTCAGAAATATTTTAAAACAGAAAATAAAAAATTCTAATTTTCAAAATCTTATTTTTATTTTTAATTATTTCTTTCATATTTATTTAAAAATATTTTAAAAATAAAAAATTTTAATTTATAAAATATTATTTTAATTTTTAAAAAATAAAAAATAAAAAAAAAACACAAAATAAAAAACACAAAATAGAAAATGATACAAAGTTATTTATTTGTCAATTTTTTGTTGCAACTATACAAATTATATTTCATCCAACCTAAATAGCAGCCCATGACTTAGAAGAAGAAAAAAGGTAGAAGAGAGAGAGAGGAAAAAAAATGACCTTGGGTCTGATCAATGCAAACCCTGTGGTTCACGCTAAGAAGGAAAGGGTCGCTCGCACAGAAGATCTTCACTGTGAAGATGCCGTGGATCCACTTGAAATCTATGATATCCTTTTCCCTTTTCTTTCTTTTCTTTTTGGTGGTTTTAATTGAGATTTGGGTTGTGTTCTTCTTTTTAATGTTATCTTTGACTATAACATCAAATTTTGTGAGGGATATAAGAGATCCAGAGCATCCATATTCACTAGAACAGCTCAGTGTTCTCTCAGAGGAATCGATCACTGTTGATGACAAGCTCGGCCGTATTCTGTGAGTAATTTATGAGTTACATTACATTTCTGAAAATTTGAATATAATTTGGTTATTTACTTGTGTTTTAGGATTACTTTTACTCCAACAATTCAACATTGCAGTATGGCAACAGTTATTGGTCTTTGCCTTAGAGTAAAATTACAAGAATGTTTCCCTCCCCATTATAAGGTCAGTATTGGTATTATCTTAAATTCGATATTTATTTCTCTGTATGTGTGTGTTTTTGCTGCTTAACTAAAGAACTGTCAATCTTATTTGTATTGGTTTTAGATAACAGCCATTTCGTAGTGTATTGGCCGTTTCGTAGTGTATTTTACCCACCATTACATTATTTTCTGTTTCTCTATGGGTGATTTGCCAATCACTTATGATTTTAATATCTTGCATATTTTATTCAATTTTTTTTTACCTTATGTTTTATTAAATGCTTGGTTATGTTGATTTGAGTGATTTGGCTAATGGCTTTAAAAAATTTACGGCAATCACAACTGATTCAATTCAATTCAGAATGATTTTTCAGTACCATTTTGATTTCCATTACTGTTTCTAATTCCATTATTTAAAACCCTGAGTGGTATTTGCTATATGGTAGGTCCAAACAGCTTTGCGAGGGAGAAAAGTTAGGAAAAGTTAATCATTGCATGCCAACCAAATAATAAGCTCATTGGGTTAATGATTAATTTACAATTAAGCAAAATGTCATTACATGTTTGAACATTCTATAGAGAGCAAACAATTGGAAGTTTTCTTTTCCATGTTGGAATGATAAATTATCAATTGCTTAGTTACAATTTCAATATTTGGTTATATTCCATTTATCTCCAAATGCTCCAGAACACTCAAATTATGCTTGAGCCAATGATCATTTTGCATCTATGCAATTACGTTAACTTTTTGCAATTCCATTAATGGGTTCATTTTGGCCCTGCATATTTGTTTTCTGTTTTTCAACCATAGGCTTCTCTCGTAATTGGAAGAAAACTTGGAAATATTAAAGAAATTTGATATGAATATAATATTTATCCTGTCTTCCATAACAATAATTATAAGGTGTAGTGTCATTTATAATTTGATGGTATTTTTTCACAGGTTGACATTAAAGTTTCTCCTGGATCTCATGCTGATGAAGAATCAGGTGAAGTCAAATTTTGCATTATTTATGCAATGTTATTGCTAGAACGCAAATATATCAATTTATTTAACTAGTGCAGTTTATATCTCCTCACACCCATTAACTAACTAGTGCAAATATGATATTCATGAGTCTGAAAAGACCATGGCTTTGTTCTTTCATCTATGTAGTTTTTAGTCCATTATTATGCATCTTGTTGATCGTTGTTCTTCTCTCAAGTATCCCTTGGCTAATACTGTTTCTGCAATTTGTTTTTCTGCAGTTAATAAGCAGTTAAATGATAAAGAAAGAGTTGCTGCTGCCCTGGAGAATCCCAATCTGCGGCAACTTGTGGATGAGTGCCTTTACTCCAATGAACTTTGACAAGTACACTCACCTGTCTTTAGCAGCTGTATATAGAATTTAAGTTTGTGGTGAATGCAATAAATAGCATTATTGCTACTTAAAATTGATCTGCTGAATTGAATTTATCCTTTGTTAGTACAAGTGTTTGTTGGTTCACATAGATGCTTTTAGGAGTTGCAATCTCAACAGGGGAAGGAAAATATGCGATGCTATGTGTTGCATCATGTGTAGTGTAGACTTCCCATTGATTTGAGGCTTGCATTGATTCGGTTAAAACTTGGTCCACCGTGCATGAGATGAAGCCTATATATCAGATATTTAAGACTTTATCATTTGGTTCTTTTTAGCAAGAATTGATTCTCCTAGATACATGCTTCTGTCATGGTGGAATTATGGCTTAACCGTTGTGGATTCCCAAATAAGTATTGACACCATAGGCATTCTATGTGAGACAATGAGCTGCCAATGGGTTGATTCTTGGTTTTTTTCCCATTGGCTGTTCCAAGGCTTTTCTTGTTAGAAAACAATAATAAAGATCAAGTTTTCATTACCATTTAGAGGTCAGGTAGTCTAGAAGGAAGGGAAATAGAATGAGAATGGGAGTAATGGCTCTTACTATTTGGGTTTTATTTCCTTATTGGTTAAAAGTATTGAAAATAGATAATAGAAATGACTGAATTTTCATTTTCCGTTACCCTACTAATAAACTGAGATGCATTGTACTGAGCGCATCATTCAAGGGTGTTGTTAGTAACTTAGTATGCTGTTTATTCTAGCAATTGAAATGATATGGCTTGCAAGGAAGAAATGGAGGCATGAAAGGTAAATGAGCGTTACTGTTTGATTGTGTTTTTGTTTTGATTGCTCAGGGATAGCATGAGTGAAAATAGAAGGCATACTTTTAGGTCTTAATTAGCAGTGATTATTACCAAGAATATCTACCTTCAAAGTAGGCAATGGCTATTCTTTGCCTGCTAAGTTGGTCTGGTTTTTGATAACTTTTATCTGATGCTGTACAGAGAGAAATGAGCTTCCTTCCTTGCTGTGGAAAATAGAGAAGCTTGTAGATTTTATGCAATGATGCTCAGTCTACATGAACCTCCTCACATGAAATGAGATTTCACTGTACATGAGACTATTTCTCATGAAATAAAACTCATTTATAGTCCGCATATATCGGATCTAGGCAAGCATTACTCGATGTTCTAGTAAATAGATTTTTGGCTGAATTTTTTATGACCTTAGATTACCTGATTTTGATCAACAATGAAGATAGCCCTGTTATCCAAGTCTGGGCAGGAAAACCAAAACTGAATTTGATCTGTCTGGGACCTAGAGGAAATCAGGTTCTAGTTCAGGACTAGGTTGAGTTGGGGGCGGACCTGGTCTTGACCTCAATCCAAAACCTGGACTTGAACTTAGGTGAATTGGAAGAAAAAAATAAAATAAAATTCTGGCTAGACCCAAACCTGGGTAGGTTAGTGCCCCGGTTCTTTAACCTGAACCAGCCAGTTGCGGGTTGGGTATCGATTACAGGTTTAAATGTAGGAGTAGAACGATGGTGACAAGTCCGGCTAAAAGAAGCTTATATACCCACAGAAAATATATGTATTTAATTCAGCCTGAATATATATAATATTAGACTTTAATATTATTTAAAATATATAAGATAAGTTTTGTTTAATTATTTATTAATATAAAGGTGGGTAATATTACAATGAAATATTTCAAAGTTAAAAGGTGGGTAAATTAGTACTGCCTTAGTTCTCCATTTTTTTTATTTTTTTATTTTTAATTTCGAGTTTAGTTTTTGCATTCTTTTGACATCAAGGGGGTCGAACTTGAAATGCGTAGTCTTCACATCTTGAGTAATATTTTATTTTGGGTTAATTATTATTTAATTTTTGATATTTAATTTAATTGATATAAGTCAGAACTTCTGTTTTTAGGATCAAACTGATGATTACAATGTCACTTCATCTATTTAGTTATTGTGTTGAATTATTCTTTTGTTAAAGATTAAAAAAGGAGAGATTTGATAAATCTCAGAAATTATACAATAATTTATTCTTTAACTTAACAATTATTTTAATAGAAAGATTAAATAGTTAATTAATAAAATTAAATATTAAGTGTTGATCATTTTTTTAAAAAATAAAGATTATGACTTATAAATTAGATTAAATTTAGGGATTAATTAGTAATTAACCACGACTGACATGTACTGCATGACGGTTTAATAGTGTGGTAATGCTTGGCGTGTATCCGCAATGAATAAAAGTTGTTCTAACAAAGTTTTCATTCCTTCCTCCTTCATATGAAAATTTTGTTTATCATATCTTTTAAATTTTAATATTCATTATTACTTGCTATAAACTAAATATGAACACATACTTTTATTACCATTATTATAATTTTTGAATTAATTGTACATATTGAAATTTTAAATTTTAAATTTATAAGTTGTGATTAAAATATATATATATAAAAATATATATATACACATTTGTTAGCCGGTTTCAATTTGATTTTATGATATTAAAACTTAAAAAACATTCTAATTCAATTCAGTATTCATTATTCTCATTAATCATTTATTAATTGTTTCCATATATAGATAATTAATTTATTTACATTTATTAACTTTATCACATTACATTTTTATTCATTATCTTGTTATGTCAATAGACCTTGTCACCTTATTTCTGTAATTTCTCATGGTATACTAGTTCAAATGAGTTGATTCTTTTTGTATTCCAAATTAGACATATACATTTACAACATATCCAAAATTGAATTTAAATTTAAATTCATAGGAATCTAGATGCCATTTCAATTAATTTATGTTTCAGTTATAGGGCAAACTGAGTTTGGGATTTGCATGGCTCGCCCTATCAAGCAACTGAATGATTAATTAGCTTATATATGTGAATTAAAAAAAAAAAATTCAATTGAGTCTCAAATTCAAATCTTGCCAAATTAGGAGGCTGTTCGAAATATAAACTGAAGTTTGGCCCAAAAAAAAAAAAAAAAAAGATTTTTACACAAATAACCCAAAAATTTTAAAAAAAAATAACTTTTTTAGCCCCTAATTTTTTATTTTGCAAAAATAGTCTAAATTTCCCTCTTCATTTACAAATTTAGCTTTTTTTCTTCTTTTTGCTTATCAAAGTCATATTTTTTTCTCTTCACCTATAATTTATTGGTTTCACTTCCTTTTAAATTAAAAATTAATTTAATAATATTAAATTTTATTTATGAAAATTCAAAATGAATTAACTATTAATCTATATTTAGCTTGAAAACTATATAATTCAAAATGAATTAATTTTCTTGGATTTTTCAAATTAGCTAGGTTTTGATTTTTTTTTAAACAAAAAGTATATAATAACAATTTTAGAATTTAAAAAATCAATATAAATTAGAAA
>CATKHJ010633530.1:0-10005 GCA_949750685.1 Vernicia montana
ATATACATGATTATAATACAAGAAACAAGAAGCTTACCACCACTACCAATATGAGGGGTGTCTTTTCAATATTTCAAGATTTCCAATATTTTGGTCTCCACCCAAGTGAAGACTAGAAAATAATTTCACACTCATCAAATATTGTGGCAATATTTTAACATTTATGAGTAGATTAATTACAAAAAAAATAGAAAAAGGCTATCTCAATTAACCTCCTCAAATCAAGCTAAACTTAAAAAAAAAATAAAAAAATTGAGCCTTTCAATTTTTTTTTTTCTTGAAATATATAAATACACACACAAAAACAGAGAGCTACACAAACACGTCTAAAAAAAAATATAATATTAACTTTTATATAATAACAATTATTAACAATATAAAAAGGGAGGCAATCAAGCAATGCCAATATTAAATAAGGTGGTATTTAATAAAATTTAAAATTAATTGTTAAAAAATTTAAAAAAATTTTTAAATGCTAAATAATGTCAATTAAAATCTCTTAAAAAAAATAATGTTAGTTAAAATTTTTAAGTTATAAAATTATTTAAAAATCCAACTAAATTATTTATTTTTTGAACATGAAGAGGGGAAATCAAACCTATATCTATTGTCCAAACCCTATATACATTTACCATTAGACTATATTTTGGTATGCAAATTATTTTAAACTATCATTTTAAATGATTTTAATACAATTAAGACATTAAATAATACATTAGAAATTAGTGAAAAGTTTATTACTATTCAAACCATGGTTTTTTTACCTAGCCTGATTTTAAAATTGGTGAAGGCAAAAGAGTTATGAGTCAAAGATTCAACCAAGGTCAAATTGAAATTTTAAATAATATCATATATTTATTATTTATATGTTAAAAACAAATATAATATACTAATAAATATTATTTATACCAAGCGTTTGTTGATATAAATGAATAACACACATTATAATAAATTGAATTCCAAGAATTTTAAACAGAGCAAAATAACATTTGTTATTCATTGTGAACACTAATTACGAAAGATACCTAGTTTATAGATGATCCAGACTAGTCTATGGACCGATTTCTGATTGAACCGGCTAGACCGACCCGAATTTGACAACCATGATTCAAACTGAAACTTTACCCAAATTAAGATATACCTGATTTTATTATGTATGCAAATTAGGGCATACCTGGTTGGTGAAAATGCCTGGTTATTTCATTCTTTCCATTTTTTTTAGTGTTCCTGAATATATATATATATATATATACTCCATTGAATTTATTTAAATTGAAATGTGTAAATTGTATTGGTGAATATACAGTGCTTTTGATTGCATCTGCCGCAACTCCATAAACTCAAGCCTTTTGCAAGGAATGAGTAAGGGCTTTTACATCTATAAATGACTCTTCCACTAGCACTTGCTCTGAGAAGGCCAAAATTAATTTGGCACAATTAAAATTGACTACACAATATTGGAATTTAGGTCTACTTCCAGTTAAGCTGTAGATGCCTTTCTAGAGTAAACAATGTACATTGGATCCGAGCGTCCAGGGTTGGGAGATATATCCACGGCCTGTACACATAATACAAATCAGTCTCAATCTACACAAATATAAGCATTATGTACTACTCTTGACTAATTTTGGATTGTTGAGGCACAGCATTAACTACAAGTTATCGGTGCAGCCAGATGCCGAATGGCAATAGCTTGAACTTGAGGATAATAAATAAGTGGTAAGCCAAGCATTGCTCTGTAACATGATCCAGTAGATTGGCATTTAAGTCACTTTCAATGTAAGTAACCAAGAACCAACAGTAAAGGGAATAAGGTTGACTTACTGTCAACTGATTTCCCCCCTTAAATTAACTATCAATTGAGTCAAGTCATGTTATACTCTCACAGAAAATAATAACTTTATGGTCATGCCAATTGGCGACAGTTTCTTTTCATCACATAAAATAGACTACAAAAGAAGTTGCTTACCTGAGGAGGTTCAAATCCTCCAGCATAATGGAAATACGATCCGACAATCAATACATGATCAGCATCACCAGTTGATGTCCATATAGAGATTGCTTTTGTCCAAAAGCAACGATTAGAAAAGCTGATTCAAAGGCATTCCACAAAATTAGAAAAGGTTGAAAAAGGAAGAGGTGCATCATTGAAAAGAGAATCAATATATGCATAACAGTTGGTCATTGTTAATCTGATATGTTCTTGGACTGGAGTGGGGGTCGGTGGTTTCCGAGGAGGAAATGAGTGAGTTCTACTACATAATTTCTGATGTTCATCAATTCAACCAAATCGTAAATCCTCAACTCCACATTCTGCTTCTAAAATCTAATAACCAAAAAATTCTCTAAATGTTACAGCACAGTTCTCTTTTTGTTTGATTGACATTTGTGTGGCTCAACTTCTGTTTAAGTTTGCTATATTGTTCAAGGTAGCACTATAAAACAAAGTGCATTTAGATAACTAAAACCAAATAATTTTGTATTCTCTGCTTAAAGGTCAAGGAATTGCTTTGTGAAAATAATCATGCTTTAAACAGATGATAAGAAATTGTTAATGAACAGATGCTTCTACTAAATTGGAAGGGGACAAAAGTTATCACCTCATTATAGCCAGTCCACCAGGCTTAAGTATCCTGCGCATCTCCTTGAAAATATCAAAGGGCTTTGTTAGGTAATCAACACTGACCTGAGAAATACCCCAGAAAAAGAGCAAAAAGGGAAATTTAATATATAGCTGTGTTACTTCTTTAACAGAACAATCGGTAAGGAATAATTCCAAACAATTCCTCAAAAAAATAAATTAAGACAATATTCTTTGGCTCTTAGCAGAAAATGAACAGTGATGAAAAATCTCATAGTGAGATGGGGGGCAGCTGAGGTTCCCATTTGGAAACAAACTACATGTAGTTCTGAAGCATCAAAAGAAAGAGTGAAAAGAAAAAGGGTTCTGGATTGAGATAATTATAGTCTGTAAGTTGTTTATAAAATGTTGATACAAAAGGGATTAAAGATCTATTTGCTAGCCTCTGCTACAATCTTGGAGGATGACATATGTAACCCAAAAATGTATGAAGTCTCAAGTGCATCCAACAAGATACTGCAATAATCATAATAATTTCCATGTCAATTACAAGACTCTCAACCATCTGATTGACAAATAGCAGCCTCACACAAAAATTTACTGGTGACAATTCTTATCATACTCTGTGAATCTTCTAAATTTAAAGAAGAAACCCATCATAAACATGTGCAGCATGTACTTTCAATGAAGATACCATCAACTCAGGTGTGAGTAATAATTTCAGCTTTAGGGAGACCAAATTTGAACCACAAATAGTACACAGAAGTTTGTTGATTAGCAAAATAATATTAAAATCTTAACTTCGTAAAATTACAGAAACTACATTCTGAGAAGAATGTAGCAGTGCACAGTGCACTATTTACAGTACAATCAAATACCAAGAGATGGGGAAAAAAAGCACATACCACATTGGTTATGACATCAAAGGAATTGTCTTCAAATGGAAGTTTAGGGTTCAAATTTAAGTCTTGAACAATGTACTCTGTCAAAACCTATGAGACAATAACCAATGGATTGTTTTAATCAATAGAAACATCATATTTATGCATGCAATGCAAATTAGATAACTACTATGGCTACTAGAGTAAATGTGATAGCACGCAATTTCATATAGAACACAATTAAAACAATAACAAAGATTCAGATATAATGTTGCTCAATAAAGATCACTCTGTTTAATTCGTTACACATTCTCACCCATATTTTCAATCAGTATATATTTACTGCTATCTTCATCTTATTTTAACAAATGACATGTTACTTGAGAATGAATGTTGATGATTAAATCATCACACTGATGCTATATAAAGGCCTAGGACTCTATTGTCAAAGTAAAGTTATAAGCTCCTTGCAAGGAGAGAAAATAATATAGGAAATCATTTTTATAATGCCCATCTAACAGGTTGCAATTACACAAGAAGATTCTTAACCAAGAGCTATTGCTGTATTGAAATAGCAAAAATGTGCGATTATGGCAGCAATTTGCAGTCTTGAAAAGTATAAAGGTATTTTTCTTTCTTTCGTTCATTTAAAAAAAAATGTCCAAAGAAAATAACTAGAAAAAAATATATCATGTAAACTGTAGGATCTTACTGGATTCCGCTTGAGCTCTTCCTCATTCATGCCTTGTCCAACTATTCTATCTTGCTTGTATCCTTTTGGAAAATGGCTGACCTACATATAAAATCCAGTAATGGGGTTTCTGTTAACATGAATATTTAACACATAAGAAGGTTAGAATGTGCATTAGAAATGTCTTACCCAACTGCTACACATGTCCAGGATACTAACTCCTGGAGTGTTGCTGGGAGGGAAAACCTCTGAGTAATACTTTGTCAGTGCTGCAATGGCTGGGTCATCAATGTGTGTCACAAACCGGGGAGCTTCATAGAACACTGAGTCTGGTGACCTTAAAATATCAATTTTTGAAATTTAGATTTAAAAGATTACAAAGTCAGTTCTTAAGATGAAACAGAGTTATTCAAATTCAAAATGATTGAAGCTACAAGTAGATACTAAAAAACTGTTGGGTAAAACAAACTCTGCTCAGTTGAACTGCACTGTTAAGCCTGAATTTGACAGATTATGACACAAAGTACAAAACATTATATTCCACCTCAAGGACAAGTTCTATCTGGAAAGCTGAAAGGATTGTTCCTACATGTGAAACAAATGCAATCAACTTAGCCAAGATTCTCCTAAATTTTCTTCTATATACAGTTACAATTTGATTTGAACAATACATCACCAACATTCAGTAGATGGTCAGAGACATGAGGAGGTTCAAGGGAATGATGGATATAACAAACATAGTTATTAGGCCCACACCAATGAAAAATCCTCAATGAATAACAAAATTAACATAAAATTTGATGAAAGTAATAAAATGTAGTTTAGTGTAGGGCCTTTACTCGTCAAATCGCTGGAAATCCTCCTCCTTGAAGGGAAACTGCTCTGGCCACTCAACATTCTTCAATACCTATGAAATTGAAGGAAAGATAGGAAACTGGAAGTGTTAGTTAACATCCAAGATAAGTGAGACACATCATAAAGAAGATCATGCTGCAGCAATGGCTCACAAGCTCTCTAAAGGAAAAGAAGGGAAACATGAGACCAATCAAAAGGCAAAATTTGGAGGCTACTTGTACTAAACCAAACAGGTTCTTTTATAAAAACATTCTTTCTATTTGCAACTAATCGTTTATTCTTCTCCATTTTGAAGGAGTGATAAATTAGTTTCTGTGCAAATATTGCAAAACAGTTTTACAAGATAAATTCCCTCTCGATCAATGTAATAAAATTCCCATAGAACTGAAATTAGATTCCCTATCCTATCACACAAGCACAATCAGTCAAATTCCTTAGAATCAAAACAACCATAAACCATAGAAACTGATTATTCCACTTAATTACAGACCACTCAACAACTTGTTTATGAATTTGTTTACTTTGGCTTCTACTGATTAAAAAAAAAAACTCAAATTGGAGAAATCCAGAAAGTGAAAAAACACAATCATTCAAAACGCCCTTAATTCTTAAACCCTATTACACAAAAAATCAAAAGTTCAAGAAAACCCAGAAATCAAATCCAAGAAAAGAATCTTAAACGAATATGAAAATACAAGAAAGGCAGAAAATTTGACCTGTTCAACAGCACCCTTTTGCCTTGCAGAAGCAATGAAATATTTGCCACCTGAACCAGCCATACTCATAAACTTTGCCCAAAATGAAGCTCCTAGTCCTAACACCAGCCTACGAGGTGGTCTGAATACACTGTTCCATTTCCTCTGCGGTTTCGTGGTAAGACAAGAACAATAAGGAGAAACAGTAAAACTAGCTACAACTGGTAGCTTCTGTTGCAGTCTAAGACACATAAGATTGGCCATCTTTCACATTTCATTGACGTACTATTATTTATTATATTTATTATTTTATTTATATGTTTGCATTTGGTTTTAGGATAAGCTGACTACGTGTTTCGCTTCTTACCGTATTCATCTGATTAAATGCACCGTTTTTATGGTTTGGATTCGATCTTAGATTTATGACGCATATGGAATGAGTTCTTTATAAATGGATAATCAGAACGTTAAGCATTCAATTCAATGTCCCGTTAAATTTTCAGAAACATAACGTTGGGTTATTAATTTTATTGGTAGATACGAATATTATGTTAAACTTTTAAAATATTCTTAACTCACTACTAATACTAACGTTGGGTTATTAATATTCATTTTTATCACTAATATGTATTATCTATAATTAAAACTATCATAGAAAAAATATATTGAAATTTAATAATAATGACTTTATTGAAACAAAAATTAGAATAAAGTCATTTTAGTTATAACAATTGAAGTTGAATAACCATATTTAAATTCATGATATATTTAATAATGATGGATGAAATTTTGCAATTTAAACCATTTGACAATAACTCAGTTTTTAATTTCCACATTAATGGATATATATATATATATATATATATGAAAGTGATAGTGCCAACGAGTCTTTGATTCACTTGTACTCCAATCATTTTTAAGACTGAAAATTTTCAATCTCAAACTCAAATTGAAGCTAAATAATATAATAATAATGAAGTGATACTTTCATAAAATATAACTGTGGAGGCCAAATCCTCACAGAATTACCTGACTAGACTCCAGCCATAGCAAATTAGCAATCCATAATCATATTCATATATAATTAGATTCATTTCTACATTTTCAGATGAATTTCACATAAATATGAAATTAGTAGCTTATATTATCAGATATATTCTGTTTTTATAGCTTATTAGCAATCAAATCTAAAGTAAAGATCATTAGAAACAAACAAGAAAGCACAAAATCAAGCATTTTAAGTCAATTAATACTAAACAACAAATCCATGCATGGAGAAAAAACAAAGAATCCTTACCCCTTTATATAAATATCAGAAATATAACAAAAATATCTCTAAATTAAAAGAGAACTGAGCTAAACTCTGCAAATCCTGAGTCAAGCCACACCACAGAGATCTTCAAACAGCAAATACAGGCTCATGAACCTCAGCAACTCCTAATCCTTGAACACGATCCTCAATATCTTTCTTTTTGTGATCCTTTGATGAACCAACCAATAACCCTTAGGCTATGACTATGAAGCACGGACATGGGATATGTTTACAATATGTGACCAAAATTAAAAGTGTTGCGCTTCATACCCACCTTAAGAATCAGAAAAAGAGGAAGATGCAGCATTTTTTAGAGGCACAGTGGCTGCATTAGCTACACCACCGCACAATAGCCCAGCCGATCCAAATCCTTCTTCATCTTCCATAAATATCAAATCATCTGTATTTCTAAATGTCCCATGAACCAAAATAACCACCACCCCTAAGAACAGAGCAACAATAATATTATCTGCTACATCTGTAAGAAAAAGCATGGTAATTGTAGTCATCAACAAGAATACCATCACAGCTTTATCGTAAATTACAATTCCAAAAAGCACTAGAGGATCATCGCGTAGAAAATATAGAAACAACCATAAAGCCATCATTATCATAAAGACGATCAATGAAATAGGGTGCCAGAGCAAGCTGAGAAACAAGATGAACAATATGATAACTACATAGTTATAGCGAAAGAATGCTGCATTTATTCTGATCTTCTGTACAGTTTCATTGAATGTACACGGAAGGTTGAAAGATTCTGGCTGAATCATTTCCTTCCATGGTCTTCTTGTTCCAAGGCTCAATTTGATCCTTTCTTTCGCATTCGAAATGGTTCGGAGGTTTTGTGATGGGGGTGATTCTGCAGGTATTGTTCCATAGGTTGTCATATTTGTGATGATCTATAGAAACAGAGATGGGGAAAGAGGGAGAGAGGAGAGTCTGGGGAAATGTTAACGAGTAGGGGGGAGAAGAAAGTGGGACACATAACAGTTTTCTAAATGTTAAGAGAGAAGCATGTGAAATAAGATCATATCATACGCCTGGCATAAACAAGAATTTTCCATGAAATATATCAAATGCGCACCATTTATTGACTAAGTAGTCCTCACATTCAGATGTCATAAACTACCATAGTTACCATTTCACAAAATGTTAACCAATTGAGGTGAATAACAGAATATTATGAATATGTGGGATAGGCAATGCCAAACATATGTATATGTGCAAACATTTAATACAAGTATAGATGAGTACTATTAGGCTTAAATAAAATTTAAAAAAAAAAAAAATTAACAAGTTTTTTTTAATATTATTTTAAATTTGCTAATTTTTTAATCATGATCTATACTCACCCTCCCTATATGAGGGGTCATATAATGTGCCCAAATTTATCAAAATAAAGCTCCGATATCATGGATCTAGCAATCTAAAGGGTAAATATTAAAGCACCTTCTTCATCTATCCAAACATACAGAAAAAAGAAAGAGGTATTGGACACAGATTTTAATGGATGACATGATTTGCTATGTACTAACCGAAGGAATCTTTTTTATTCATGGAAACAGCAGGGTTTCTCTTTCTCAAATACAAATCACATGTGAAAGAGGGACAAAACATCATTGCCTATGACAAGATTTCTTCTAAAGCAATGGGAAGCAATTGTTTTTTAAAATCTATCAAACCTGTGACATTTACACAATCTAAACAACAACAAAAACTGGAAGAAACCCCAAAACAAGTAAAATGTTTGTTGTGGTTTCACTGATTTGGTGGCAGAACCTCTCCTCTAAGCACCTTCCAAGGACCAGAGTAGAACTTTGGCTTCATGAGAGGCACCACTTCGCCAGGGTGATCTTCCCAGCATTTCTCCTGCTCGATACAACAAGTACAATTCTTCAATTAGAGTCCCAAACAACTGTAATTTCAGTGTCCTTTAGGCCACCAAGTTGAATGATTAATAAGTCATGATACTTGATATAGTCAGATGATATAGTAGAAAACAGAAATTATGTTTGAATCCAATTTCCAATATCCATAACAAGAAAGGGATAGCTGAGAGCTCATATAGATGATAAAACCCAATAAAAAAAAATAAAAAAGTCATGATGATAAATGAACAAAAACTAATAACTCAGAAATCAAAAGAAAATTTGATAAGCCAGCAAAATTTAGATTCCTGTATGATTATGGCAAAGTTTACAAAAATTAAACAAGTGGATATGCAGAGGGCTATGTACAGAATTTCTAATAAGAGTGCCACAAGTAAATTAAACAAATGTAACTCAATAATTCCATTTAGAGTTTCTCAAATCAACTTTTCATTGGCATCTTAAGAGATTTTTTTTGTTCTTTATAACCTATGTGTTATCCTTTGGAAGAAAGGCCGGATTTTTATGAGTGATTTCTATCAGACAAGTATATATAACATCCATTGGAGTTACCTTGAGCATCAAAAATTGCAAATTTGAAACAAAGTTATGTAATAGCTACTAACTCCATTTTCCCATGATTAATTAGTGATCTACAATTAATTAGTAATTAGTATTAGAGAAATCCGATTGAGAGCAGGATAGAACCAACCCTTCCAGACCCATATAATACATTAACTCGATCCTTCCCCTGATGTCCCAAAACAACCCTTCAATCTATACTAACCAAATAATTTCAGAATTTCAATAGCCAAAGCCAGAATTGAGACACAAGTTTCAAAAATAAACAAAATTGACTTCGAACGAAAAGGCTGAGGGGAGAAGAGTTGATGAGATTGGTGCAGTTTACCTTATAAAGTTGCTCAGTGATGGCGGAGCCAATGACCCCAGTGTAGAAAGCGGCTATATAAATAGTGACAAGAGGAGTAAAAGATTTCGGTCTTCTGTATGGATCTATCATATCCCAAAGAATCGTTCTCTCCCACTTGGTATACAGATAGTCTGCGTATTTCCTCCATAGATAGCTCGCCATTTTCACTCCCTCTGCTAGCTTTTCTT
>CATKHJ010633764.1:0-11070 GCA_949750685.1 Vernicia montana
TGAGCTTGCAAATATGGGCAACCACATGAGAGCCAAATTTGACAAATACTGGGGTAGTTTAGATAAAATGAATGTGATGCTATTTGTTGTAGTGATGTTAGATCCTAGGTATAAAGTGGATTACCTAAATGTCAAGTACATTGAACATTATGATCAGGTAGAGGCTAAAAAACTAATTTCTAGGGTTAAAAGGGTTATACATGATATGATCAATGAGTACAAATCACAAAAAGATCAACTAGGATCTACAACATCAAAAACTGTTACTCAGATCAAACTTGAGGGCAACACAGAAGATGAGGATATTGACCCATATTTTATCCAAAAAGCAAAGCAAAATTAGTTAGTTGAGAAATCTGAACTAGATATATATTTGGAGGAAAGGGAGGAACCATTCTTTAGAGAATTCAACCTCCTAGAATGGTGGAAAGTGAATGCAGTGAGGTTCCCTTTGCTGTCTAAGGTTGCTAAGGATGTGTTGGCTGTACAATGCTCAACTGTGGCAAGTGAGTCAACATTTAGCACTAGTGGGAGGAATTTAGACCAATTTAGGAGCTCTTTGACTCCTACAACTGCTGAGGTGCTAATTTGCTGCCAAGACTAGCTAAGAAGAAGCAATCAACCTATTACTCTTAAAGAAACACTCGAAAATTTTGAAGATGGTATATTTTCCTATATGTTAACTTGTATATTCCAATTAAATTTTATTATTTTTTCACGATTCATAATTTGATTGATACACAATTACGTTTTGCAGGTGTTCTTAAAGAAACAGTCATATTGAAGAATGTGCTTCCAAGAACTTTGGTTGATGCATGATTTACATTACAAGTTCAAATATGTAAGTTTAGCTCTAATACTGTTGAGTTCAACTCTAATACAGTTGTGTTCAAGTTGAATGAATTGAGTTCAACCTTATTAAAGTTGAATTCAATTTCATTGAGTTTGAATTCAATTTCATTGAGTTTGAATTCAATTTCATTGAGTTTGAATTCAACCTCATTATGTTTGAATTCAACCTCATTAACATTGAATTCAAACTTACTAGTGTTGAAATAAGAACCTACTAGAGTTGAACTAAGTGAATTCAACCTCATTAAGGTTGAATTCAATCTGAATAAGATTGAATTCAAGAAGAATCAAGTTGAGTTCACTTAGTTCAACTCTAGTAAAGTTCTTATTTCAACATTAGTAAGCTTGAATTCAACCTTATTAATTTATATTTTGCTGATTCAGTTTGTGGCTTTTTGTTAGGTTGTTGGCCTCCTGCTGCTGCTTCCTCCTGACTCTTACCTGCTGCTTGTTGCCTGTTGCCTGTTGTTTCCTACTTGCATGCTTGTTGTTAAATGATTATATTGTAATTTGTAAATTTGTAATATGTAGTTAGTAGTATTAAGTTTTTTAGTGTGTTTTCTGTATTGTTATAATTTTTTTTCATTTTTCCTGTAATATTTATTTTATAATAATATATATACATTCTGCATAAATTATGAATAAAACTTATTGAAAAAGTTATTTAGACCCGAAATACCCGGGACCTGAATTGTATTGTACCTATCCATTAACCCGAATCTCTGAACCGATTTGTGCCGAAAATTCGGAACAAGTCGGGACAGAGATTTATAATTTCAATTCAGGACAGGTTCTTAGATTTTAAGATCCCCGAATTTTCGATTCAGTACAGAAATTTTATAATTCCCGGCTTTACCCGAACCGTGCTCAGCCTTATCTCTAGCAGTACCAAAAAATGTAAATGCATATACCTTTAAATTTGCAATAGAAGGCCTTAAAGAAGCTCAAATGATCACCATATGTGTGTCTGCCTGATGACAATAATTTCTCAAGAACATATGGAAGCCCTGCAAATTTTATAAAAAGCTGGAGAAATTTTACCAAGACATATAGCAATATATAACAAATTCTTCAATTAATACAATCTTCCAAATGTCCAATTTCTATAAAATCTTGAAACCCAACAATAAATCTTTAATTTTATACAAGAAGAATTAAAAAAAATCTCTGTTTCTCAAGGAATTGTAGAAAATGGAATCAAATTCGAACAAGATTGAAGCATCATCAACTTTAGTTAATCAATTGGATAATTGCAAATTAAAGACGAAGTCTAGTAATAAATATTTTAAGAAAATAGAAGACAGTTTCACCAAAACAAAAGCAAGTGTGCAATTAACAATGAGGTGTAACTTCATCTACCAACTCTATCATATGGTAGATAGGGGTGAGTAAAATCGAAATCGAAACTGAAAAATTGAATGAATAGATTAGTTTGGTTCAGTTCGATTCAGTTTTTGAGTGATTTGGTTCGGTTTTTAAAATAGTAAACTGAATTAAATTTCAGTTCGGTTCGATTTTTATCAAAAAAAAATTTGATTTGAACCGAACTTACTGAATGCTCACTCCTCATAATTTTAATATATATATATATAATATATTATTAATAAATAAATAAAACAGAACTGAATTTTTTCAGTTCAGTTCGGTTTTCACTATAAGTTTGATTCGATTTGTAAAAAATATAATTTCGATTATTTCGGTTCGATTTGATTTTGAACCGAACTTACTGAATGCTTACTCCTCATGGTAATTTTCCACTCTCATTTTTTAAAATCTACAAAAATTGCTAATAAAATCAAATTTAGCAGCAACAATTTACAGAAATCAACCTGTTTAGATTCGCAAACTAGAATTTCACCATGTTCAAATTAAAACCAAAATTTGTAAAAAAAAACAATGAATCTAATGTTATTTCGTAATATTAACAGTAAGATTAGCTGAGCAATCTAGAAACAGAGAGTATCTTAGTTGAGTTGCAGAAGGCCAACATGACGGATCTAGAAGAGCGAATTTACAGATTAACAAAAAAAAAATTCTAACACAAATTAACAAAACCATAAATTAAATCCAAATTCTAACATATTAACAAAACCCAAAACTCAGCACTTCTAACACAGATTAACAAAAAAAACAAACATAACTTACCAGCTAGCAGCGGCGACGGTGGACCCACAAGAACAAAAGAAGCCCAAATGCTACAACAGGCCACAATAACAACAGCTACAGGCGGCCAAAGTGGAGCAAAAAGGCGACAGATCTAAGAAACCAAATCTCAGATTAGCCAAAGGAAAGGGAGAGAAAGAAGGGAAATTTTTTAACACCGAGTGTATACACCAATTTAATGATATAAGAATATGTGAAACAAAAAAGGGTATCAATATATTTTCACTTAGTAAAAAATAAATAAAATAATTATATTGGTTAAAATATCTCATCACTTGGTTTAATATATGAGATAAACCTATGCATCCAATGATATAGGGAATAATTTTCTAGAAAGAAGAGGAAGAAAAAAAAAAAAAAAAAAACACATAGGCCTGTTTAGTTTTGATAAATATTTTCAATTTTCCTTTTCCAATTTACAAAAACAAAATTTTGTGATGGATAATTTCCTCACTAATTCATTGCTGAATGCTTGCCATTCAGTCGCTAAAATGTGGCACCAAAACTTCCCACCTTAAATTAATGATAGAAAAATTCATCGTTAATTCTGTTGCAAATTCTTCATTGATCACTCGTTAAACTCTCGTAATTTTTTATCGGTATATATATATATATATTTTTTATCTATTTTACATATTCCGTTGTTGTTTCTCGCTAAAATCCGTTGCTGTTTCGCGTATTTCTTATATTGTCACCCTGTGCTGCAATGCAGTGCAGGATTGATTATTTAATTTCTTTCCTCTATCTTGCTTCATTTCATATATCTATTCGCACTTCTTTGGGTGTCAATGATCAGTGCTTACATAAATTGGGTATAACATTAATAAGTCAACACATTTTTTTGTGTTTTTCCTCTTTAACTTTTACCATACTACAATAACAGGCTTTAATTTCTTCTTTCATGCCATGCATATATGACCTATATAGCACCATATATAGGCTAGTTTCCTGAAAGCCAAACAATTATACAAACTTTGAGGGAGAATATTAGAATTTCAACTCATTATATTATTTATATATATATATATATATATAATAGAGTTTGAGAAAAAGCATATAAAAAAAGCATCCACATAATGATTTGACTATATATGTATATATACACATATAAGGTCATTAATTCATCCAACAAATTAACTTTATCATGAAGAATCTGAACATATCTAGCAAGCCAATATCAATAAATTAGGAGAGAATGCTATTGTTATGCACGTGTTGTGACATATTTTAGTAAGCTTTCTTTTTTGAACTTTATAAAATGCTATGATAAGACCTAAAACAAGCATTGTGCCCTAACCCTAGCAATATATATATATATATATATATATATATATATATATATATATATATATTAGCAACATATATAAGTAATTATTATTTATAATTATAATCAACGAGTCTTTAATTAAGTGGTATTACAATCATTTTTAAAATTTTAAAAATTCAAGTTGCAGCTTTTACTCCAATAATTATTATTTATAATTATAATCAACGAGTCTTTAATTAAGTGGTACTATAATTATTTTTAAAATTTCAAAAATTCAAGTTGCAGCTTTAACTCGACTTGAATTTTCTAAAAATAAAGTATATATATATATATACTTTAAATTTATGTCAGTCTTTAAAAAAGAATCACATTATGCTCACGAGCACTTGTTCAAAATTTTCAAACCCATTATTATTATTGATGTGTTTCCTGGAATTCTATTGGAAGGTGTTCTTGTCTCCTGCCAGCTGCTTCTTGCTCAGAAATAATATCCCACAATTAGATTCCATTTTTATCATCTTGCGACCTTTTTTGAACTCTCCATACCTCTCTGCCACCCTTTTATTCAACTTGTCTAAGAAACTTCTTACATTACAAATTAAATTAATATATACTTGTGAATCAATCAACTCTCGTCATGATAGCATTGGAGTTTTCAAGTTGAATGAGTTTGAATCTCCAATTGATATATAATCAATCAAAATTAAGATACTAATGAGTTTTAATTCAATATTATTAATGAAATCACTTTAAGAACTAGGAGATTATAATTTTAAATTTTAATAGAGCTTAATTATTATTATTATTTTTTATTAAGCCAATGGTTAGTTTTTACACCTCCACATCTCTTATTGGATTAAAAGCTAGGACCAAGCTACTCTTAAAGAAGGGGGCAATTGACCCCCTTAATTTTTTAATTTTAAAAAAATTAGTATTAATAATATTATTAAATATTAAAATTATCCCCTTAAAAATTAACATTTGCCCCTTATTATTAGTTTACATTAGACCTGTTCATGCACCGGATTTGGGTTTGAAAAATACTCAATTTTTCAAAGGCCCGGCTCGGTCGGTGTTAAGAATGAAAAATAATTAAATGAAAAATTGATGAAGAATTGGATGTGGGGATAGATCTCACATTGATTAAATATAAGATGTTGAATAAGCTTATATATAATTGGGTTCTCCAACTTCAATAGTTAGCTTTTGAGGTTGGCACTCTCATAATTATATAAGCCCCAACATTTCTTACATGGTATCAGAGCAGGTTCGATTCAAAGGAATCGGATTAAAAAGAATTAATGAAGAAGATAAAAGAATTGTGGGCTATGTTCCCAGGTGATCCGAAATCGGATTAAAAAGAATTAATGAAGAAAATAAAAAAATTGTTGGCTATGTTCCTAGGTGATTTGGACAATGATTATATGAATAATTAAATGAAGAATTGGATGTGGAGATAGATCCCACATTGATTAAATATAAGATGTTGAATGAGCTTATATATAATTGGGTTCTCCAACCTCAATAGTTAGCTAAGCTCCCAACATTTCTTACAGTCGGCCTGCAATTTTATTCACTAATTGAAATCTGCAGCTCAGCCCACGAACATGTATAGTTTACATTAAAAAAAAATAATAAAGAAACACTAGAGTCTTTTTACTTTATTGATTTAACTTATTTAAGAAGACAACAAATTTTAGGAATAAAAAAATATGTTCTTGTTATAAATAATTTATTATATGTGAATATTACTTAAATATTATTGAGTATATATTTTAGAGAGATTATAGTATATGGTTATTTTAATAATGTTATACACACCAAAATCCTAGTTATTCCTCTATATAAGGAAAGTTAGGTTCAATCTAATAATAAGAGTTTAAAGCTCATTTTCTCTTTACATATTTTCCTCTATCTCTTTTCCATCTTTTTACTTTATTACTTTATATTTCTTGTTATTATCTTTGATCTGTTGTGTTAATAAGTCAATTTATAATACGTTATCGGCACGATTTTATTCTAATTTTTCTTTGCCTTTGAAAAATCTAAAGTATCGAATTTATTTTATTAATATCTAGTTTATTGGCCACCTGATCAATCAGGTCACCGATGGTGGCGTTGTCATTGAAGTCTTTAACTAGCCCAAGGTTTCAATATGACACTGGTAAGTTTCATGTTTTTTTTTTTTTGGGGTTTTGGTTTTTGATCAAGCGTGAAACGTAGATGACCGTGGGACCATGTAATTTCACATCTTTTTCTATAGATTTTCTTATTAGTTTCGTAACTAGGACTTTGTTTGACCTGGAATTATTTTTTTAATTTACTTTAGATTTTGTGGATATTTTATTCTAACCTTTCTTTGCCTAGATCTACAATTCTCAATATAATTATTTGCTTTTTGTTATTGATTGTTATAAACTACTTTGAAGCAAGCAAAACAAATTATTATTTGATGCTATTTAATTTTAATTAATGAAATATAGTTCTTAAAAAACATGTATTCTAAATTCCGGCAGAATTAAATAAATTAATTCAGTTTCTGAAGAATTAATATTATCTATAGTTTTTAAAAAACTAATTAAATAAATAAATAAAATATAAATTCTTGAAAAATTAATGCTCTAAGTTCCTGAAGAATTAAGTATCCTAAATTCCTAAAAAATTATTATTCTAATTTATTAAAAAACTGATATCTTACATTTCTCAAAAACTAAATAAATTGTTTATAAATCTTTGGAAGACTGAATTACTTATGAAACTATTAAGGAATGAAATATAACATCAAACTAAAACAAAATAAAGGCTATGATCATACTTAGACATCATTTAAGTAAGGATTTAAATATTGAATGTCTCACTATTAAGGATCCTTGTGTTCTCTGGAAGAGTCTTAAAGATTGATATGATCACTTGAAAGCTGTGGTACTACCAGAAGCTCAATATGATTGGCTAAATCTACGCCTGCAAGACTTTAAATCTGTTTCAAAATATAATTCAGTCATATTTACAATCACTTCACAGTTGAAATTGTGTTGTGATAAAGTTACAAAATATAATATGCTATAGAAGACATTTACTGTTTTTATTCCTCTAATATACTCTTGTTGTAGCAGTATAGAGAGTGAAAATTTATTAATGTGAACCCTCAATTTTGCACCCTTAAGATATTGCTGCAACTTGACACCTGCTAAATTTCGTGCACTACGCAGAGCCGGTACGGCGGTCTCGTTAGCTGATTAGTCGGCAGGGGTCAAGGGAGCAGCGCCCCCTTGAAAAAATGGATTTTCATGCATAATATTATAAGGAGATTGACACTTTTTCGACCCTGATTGGACTTTCTATACCAGATAGCACCTTTCCTAGACTGACCAGATTTTCTCCATAACTGATTGCCAATATGTCCGATAATTAATTTCGGATCTACTGCCACTGACCGATAATTTTTTAAACTTCAGAATATCTCGAAAACTGACCCAGAATCCTTAGAAACTGACTCAAAAACCCCCCGAAAAACTCAAAAAATCGAACTGAAAGCGAAAATGGCCGAAACCCGAGACGACTCGTGGACGTCCGCGAGCCTCCATGGGCCATCTGCGTGCGTCTGCCAGGCGGTCTCGCGGACGCCGCGAGACTCTCTGGCGGATTCACTAGATGTTTGACGGTGGCCGCCAGATGTCTGGCCGACGTACGCGCTAACACGCGTCAAAATCGTACTGACAGTCCGCCAGATGACCTGGCGCGTCTGCTAGGTTAGCTGGAGGACGCTCGTGAGCACCACGCGCGTCCGCCGGCGCGTCTCGCGGACGCGTCCCTTTTCGCCAATTTATCATTTTACCCCTCCCTTTTTTTCACTTTTTAGGCCATTTTTGGTATTTTTCACCCCCCATTTGCTCCTATAAATATCCCTCTCCTCACAATTTCAAAACACACTTTTGAGCTCTTGTTAATTGCTATCAAATTGCTCTCTTTTCTCTCTCTCTCTAATTAGTCTTCTTACTCATTTTGAGTAATCTTAGTTAGTTAATTAATTAAAAATTAATTTTAATTAATTAATTAATTTTTCAATTAGTTTCCACCCACTCTTAATTAATTAATTAATTAATTTTTCAATTAGTTTCCACCCACTCTTAATTAATTAATTAATTAAAAATTAATTTTTCAATTAGTTTTCACTTAACTTGATTAATTAATTCTTTTAATTAATCATTTTAATTAATTAAAGTTGGGTAATTATGCAACTAAGTCACCAAATCAATTCCTTTTTCAAAACCAAAACTAATAAAACAGTATTTCGGTCCTGAAAATCACTCGCTCACTCAAAATCCCCCAAAGAGAAGGTACATCATCTTCTCTCACCAACCCCAAAATCACCCCAAATTAAATCAAATCAATCTGATCAATTCCTAAACCCCTCCACCTCATAGTGGAACGAATTACGTGAGTTTTGATCCTCATTCAGTGGGATACGTAGAAACACTTGGAATCTAAATCTAAGTCTCAAATCCAAATCTCAGTCAATCCCCTTCCCATTTTATTTTTCATGTAAATGTCAATTTATACTTTTCTTGTAAATATTAATAAGTGTAATTAGTTAATTATTTTTGGAGTTAATGAGCGATTTGTGGTTCTCCTAGAATCCATAAGGACTAGAGAGAACACTCTCCTTAACTTGTGGATACTTTTAAATACTTGCCCTTTATTTTCTCATGCACTCATAATTATACCATGCTCATGCATTATAAATCGTCATAATACTTGTCATCCATGAAATCATTTTTCAAAAGTCAAATTAAATTTAAAAGCCAAATTGAGATTATTTTAACAAAAAATCTAGTCCCCGAGCTCAACCTGGTTCAAGGACTAGTGACTTTATCCTTGGTTAAATTAATCAAAGATTAATAAATTGGAATCAAATTGGGTTTTTCCTTAATTTTTCTATTTAAATAAATTAGGGTGGTGACTCCCAAACCTTTTCAAAAATCAAATCAATTTTCTGAGACGATAGCCGCTTCCAATCATGAGCACCGAAACCCGTTCCTTAACCTCCCTTAAAAATCGCTCTCGCCTTTCCTTAAGACATAAATTTTCTCTGAGCGAGGGGAAAGGCATTCGGGCGAGGCCTCACAGTTGGCGACTCCACTGGGGACTAGTTGCCACCCTTTTTCAATAAAAGGAAAGCAAATAAGACGATTACTATTTGGTTAAAATTTTTCAAAAATAATCTCTATTTGGCATTTAAATTTAATTTGATTTTCATGCATCACTTTGCATAATAAAGGCTCCTTGCCTAGCTCTAGATTTAGGAAAACTTTTGGATGGCAAGTAGCATTGGCTCGACAACTCTCTTTAAGTATGTTGGGAGATAGCGAAAGCATTCTAGCCCGCGATGAATCCCCGATCATTTCGGTGATGTAACGAGCAATCTGTATTGTTGGACCCACGCGAGTCTCTTTGACTCACATGTGGTTAGGTATATCGATGCTCTAGTGGGATGGGAACCCTAAACCAAGCCACCTTTCACCCTTGTGCATATAATAGCCTTATCCTTTGACCTTAGGTTCCGTGAACCGTAATAAATGAAAGCTTTTGCATATACCATAAAACCTTTTTGTCATGCATCATGCCATTGACATGCATACATGCATAAGAAACTCGAGAATGGAGTCTTCTCACCCTGTATGCCAAAATCGGTGGTCCATCACCCAAATAAATTTCCAATCAATAAACCCGGTGAAAGGAATATTTTTCCCGATGTACCATTACATCTGTTTATCCTTTCCAAGTGTAAATTCTTACCTTTCCTTTTCTTTTTCTTTTGAAGGTACAAATGGCCAGTACCTTTGACTAGGATGCGATGAACGCCTTTTTTGCCGGTCTCCTCAAAAAGCAAGAGGAATCCTTCCAAAACACACTCACCACCGCCCTTAAAACACAAGCAGACACCTTCACTAATGCTCTCAATACCCAATCAGCCAACTTCACTAATGCTCTCAATGCCCAACATCAGGCCATCATCAACCAGGTCAAGGAAATGACCAACACCACTGCCTCTCTTCCTCCTACTCATGTCGAGCCTACTCCCACTCAGGCCAGCCGACACAAGCTATGCCCCTACTTTCACTCCTCCTCCCATTATCGATCTAACTGACAAAGGGAAGGCTTTTGATACTCCTACTTCTCCTCCTCTGGACTTAAACGCCACTGTCCCATCCCCCGCCATGAATCCTTTTCAAAGTGGGGACTTTTCTAGCTTTCTAGAAGCCAAGAAATTAATGGAAAAATTTGAGGCTATGGAGATGACCATAAAAAACATCAAGAAAAATGAAGACATGATAGATGTTGATTCTCTGGCTCTCTTCCCAAATGCAAAGGTTTCACCCAAATTCAAAATGCCAGTCATGGACAAGTTCAACATCACCACATGCCCCAAGACTCATCTAAAAATGTATGTGGGTGCCATACGACCCTTCGAAGTGAATGACGAGCTCCTTGCTCAGTTATTCCAGCAGTCCTTGACCGGAGCTACAGTTAAATGGTTGTTGGAACTCGATCAGAACCACAAGAAAAGTTGGGATGACATATGCAATGCATTTGTCAAGCAATACCATTATAACATCAAGGTGGATGTCACCCATCGAGATCTGGAAACAACTAAGCAGAGATCAGGAGAGTCCTTCACTGTGTTCCTTATAAGGTGGAGGACCAAAGCAGCGCAAATGGTGAACCGCCCGTCGGAAGAAGAGCAGATTGACATCATTGTCAAAAATCTCCTCCCTCAGTACCAAGTT
>CATKHJ010633918.1:0-13420 GCA_949750685.1 Vernicia montana
CGGCTTCAAGATATCAATTGCATACACATATTCAAATTGTATTGACTACATCAGTTTTTTTTTTTTTTTTTTTTAAATTCAAATTAGATTGAATTGCCAATAATACTCAAACTGTAGTTGCATCTTGTATGACTTAAGCGATTTGAATTGTTTGTTGTTTTTAAAATTTAATCTATCATTTATCTAGATTGAAGTTGAATTTAAGATAAATTGAATTATTTGATTTCTCAAATTATTAATAATAACATCAATAATTATATTTCAAATCGTGTTCCCGCTCATTTAATGGAGTCAAACCCCAAGCAAACGACAAGTAGCTCCAACAATATTTTTGTTTCTATTTTTTTTACAATTTCCAACACTTACCGTTTGCACATTTTTCTATGATATTTTCAAATTCAAATCCCTCTCTTTAATTCAATTTGTTTTTACAATACGACCCATCACACCATTATTCTTTCCCAAAGCAATCACAATCAACTTCAAAATTTCAAGAAAAACCTACATGATGATGACGTGGCAAAATCAGCACCTTATATTTCTTTTTGTTTTTGGGTAATTTCAGAGGCACAAAATTTCATATTTACATATATATACACACATTAGAATTATAAAGCATGAATCTTTCCAAAATTTTATAACTTCCTTTCTTTAGCTTTATTCAAGAAAATCTCTTCCAAGAATAAGATGAACAGGAAAATCCCATTATAAATCTTTCCCAATAGATATCAAGAATTCAAGAAAATCCCATCAACCCTTTTGAAATTTTCTTTCTTTTTCTTTTTCTTTTTTTTCTGCCAAGAAATGGCTGGTTTCAAGAAACCCACAGCTCCAATCCAATACAATTCCCTCTATGTCAATCCTTTAACTGATCCCAAACACCACCATAGTTGCAGTGAAGGAGACCTCAACACAATTTTCACTGACAACAAAGAGAATAATAATCCCATCTTTGGTTTTGATAAAGAAAATGCAATGCCCATAAATTCTAAACCTTTATCCACAGATGGGTCTCTTCCTCTTATGCCAAAGAAGTTATCAAATATGAAATCTTTGTCTACTGGGAGAGCTCTTAAGCCGACTTCGTTACAGTTTTGTATGCAAATGAGTGAGCCTGAAAAGTGTTTCAAGTCCAAATTATGGGACTCAGTTGAATCAGAGAAATCAGCATTTTCCTTAAATATTTGGGACTATTCAGATTCTGAGGCTGCTCCTGCTGCTTCTTGGTCTACATTGCCTAATAGGTGGGTTCATATTTGTATATATACCCTTTTAATTTTGAATTCTATTTATTGAAATTTTCTTTGATTTTGAATGATTTTTATTGCCTATATGTTGATGTTGCAGAAGATATAGGAAGAAAATCAATGGTGGGCTTTTTTTATTATCTGTATTTTCTGTTTATTTTCAGGGCCTTGTTGTGTAGGCAATTGCCGATGGACATAGGGAGATGTACTTGTGTTATTGTGAAGGAAGCATTACCAGAAGGGCTAAATGGGGGTACAGCATACTCACTTTATACCAATGTAAGATCTCAGTAACTTTTATGTAGTTTGTTATTGGTTTTTATGAATTCTTGATGAGGGGGTTTGATCTAATGTTCATTCATTGCAAAGAGCAATTTCAATTGTTAGAAAATTTGATACTTTTCACTTATTATTGGAGGAAAAAAGATTGGTTTAAATTACTTGTGTAGTTGGTTACATTAAATATGCAAATTCTGTTAATCATCTTGTGTTGACAAACTTGATTTTCATTTAATTAAATGGACAATTTCATTGTAATTTGGTTCGAGTGGCTTGTTCTGTTATCTAACAATAAAATAAAGGACAAATAATTAACTAAATTGTGGTATTGATTTTTGAAAAACTAACTAGTTCGTCTCTCTATCGTTGGATTTGGTCATTCCCTCCATTTTTATTTCATTTTTATTTCATCTTGCTGTTAAATGCTAGTAAAATAACCAAAAGGCCTTGTATATTTTTATTTATTTTAATTTTAATTAAATATGAAAAAAAATCAGAAAAAAAATCTTTGAGGTTAGAGAAAAAAATTTAATTTTAATTTAATTTTTGGAGAAAAAAAAATCTTGAAGTTGGGTATGAGGGCATTTTGGGAATAAAATTTTATTTTATTTTTAATTTTTTTAACGGAAAAACTGAAAAAAAGAAAAAAAAAATAGAAAGACCAAGTCCAATGAATATAGTTCATAGAAATGGGAAAAGTGGTATTTGGATCATTCACCCCAAGCTTGATTGACTAGGACTTTGCTACTGTAACAAAATTTGTAAGAAACATTTTTTTGGTCTTTAAATATGTATGGAACCTTTTTTATTTTTTTCTTTAAATTTGTATGAAACATGATGCTAGATTCCTGCTAAAGATTATTGCGAATGAAAGGCTAAGAATGGGAATTTGAGCGTTTATTGCCATATCTTGGTTTGGTTACAAAGAATTACAATAAGGGAATGAGAGAAATCAATAATAACTAAGCATTTAGTACCAGAATTCACATGGAATCAGATATTGGAAACCAAGAACAGAACTGAGTCCCAGTTCCCCTTCCTCTTCATTGTTACCAAACGATAGTAATAATATCTTTTCATTATGAAGTCAAAAGGAACAAGTTAGACAACAATTATTTCTCTTTTTATTGAACTTTTAGTTTGTTTGAATACCAATTTCTTAAATTTTCATGACTAAAGAAGAGATTTTGATACTTATGTTTAGCTTGTGCTTGCTGCTATGACACTTGATCTACTAGGCTCATTATTTCTAAATTCTCATAGATGACAAAAGAAGTCATATCAACTCAGCTATTATAGAAATGTACACAAGCCTTGAAGATTGGTTGGATATCAACAAGAAATCACAAGATAATAGATTACACAAACTAGTTCAGTTTCTTGAACAATCCAAATTTTCATTTTTGTTTGCAAGGACTTTCCAATTGCAACTTTCTCTATAATTCTTTTTTTTATTCAATAGTAAATGACAAAAAAAATAAGAGATTAAAGTTTCACATTTTTTAACAATTGAAATTGATAAGCAATATTTGTATATATTAAAGCATTCATTCTTACATAGCAATGTTCATTTCTTTTATAATTTATGAGTTATTCTACCCAATTGCCTTGTAAATAGCGTTTGTTGACAATGCACAAGGAATCTATTGACTGTATTTCTGCACATAATTCACCTCTTTTTTCATCCTTGATTCCTTTCTCATTTTGTTGGAGTGGAAGTGGAAGTAATGCTTTCCATGACAAAAGGAACTAAATCACTACTGACTTCTATGAAGATTGAAGCCCAGTACTGTGACTAAAGTTTGCTCTTTTATCTTTCATTCTATATGTGTCAATAGGAAGGACAGGGACGACAGGATCGGAAACTAGCTATAGCTCATCATAAGCGGCGTAATGGGAAGTCTGTTTTCACTGTAGCTCAGAATGTGAAGGGAGTTTTGTCTAGTTCAGATGATAGTTTTGTTGGGAATGTAACAGCTAACTTCATGGGTTCCAAGTATCACATATGGGACCAGGTTTGCTTCCTCAACTTGCAACTTCATAATAATGTACCTGTTTGATAACATGTAAAGTAAATTTATAGATGGTATGTTTGCTTGCAGGATTGCCGTAGCCGTCTAAATTCACCATCTAAGCTGCGCCATCCACTCCTGGCAGTTGTTACGTAAGGCAGAACTCCCGACCACCGCCACCTTCTACTGTCACTCTAAATGTCCTCATTGTTATTAATTTTATTTTCCTGTTCCTCTACAGATTCATGCCTACGATTGCCACTTGCACTGGAAGTTACAGAAGCATGAGGGTATACATACCTAAGCACCAATCTATGCAGCTCAAGAGCACTTCTCAGGTGAATTAGACACTGATGGATTATGTATGTTTTGGATTAGGAATTCTATTGCGATTATTTATTGACTTACTATTTTTTGTGGAGAAGATGCAACACATTAATGGTCTTCCCAAGAATTGGGAGGAAAGGATGGACAAAGTACATAAGCTACATTCAAGAACTCCAAATTACAATAATGTAAGACTCGTGTCTTTTCCCATTACACGAGAAAGGATGTTTAGACTTCATGGAATTTTGTTTTTCTATCATGGAATTAATTTCTTTTGGTTTTGAAAGATTTCAAGGCAATATGAATTGGACTACAGAGACAGAGGCAGAGCTGGACTTAGAATCCAAAAGTCTCTGAAGAATTTCCAGCTCACTTTGGAGGTATGATGAATTTTCTTGACATACAAATTTTACCCAAGACGAACCATTGTGAAGTATAATCAGTTTTGAAGTTCATGGTCACTGATTATTGATTGCTGACTAATTTATGGTTGCCTAGGAGCATGGAAAGCAAACAATTTTGCAGCTTGGAAGAGTGGGGAAATCAAAGTTTGTGATGGATTTCAGGTGCATACTTTTTGCTCCTAGTAATGGGGTTTCTTGGATGTGAAAAATTTGCTTGAAAAACATCTGGAAAATATCACAGTATGTTGTACCCTTTTTTTTTGCAGATATCCTTTAACAGGTTATCAGGCATTTTGCATATGTTTGGCTTCAATTGATTCAAAACTTTGTTGCACAGTTTAATTACAAGCTGCTGCAGACACCATCTTTTTGTAGTTCAACCTCTGAACACAATCTTTCAGTTCTTTTTTTACTTTTCTTTTCTTTTTTTTTCTCAATTTTTTGTTTCTTGCCTGCGCTTCTTACCTCAGAAAAAACACAACTGGTAAGAATCAATTTGTAATGGTTTACTAGAATTGGAGATTTTCAATGTAAATGCCATTTTATTTCTGATGTCTGGAATTCATTTGCATGCATGCATGCACCTATGTTTAATAGAAATATAAAGTAATATAATCAAATACATTACTAAATAATGTATTTGATTAATTGCTAAGTTTCACTAATTTTTCTTTTCTTTTTGAACTGAATTATGTTCTTATGAAGGGTTATGCTATTATAAGAACGAGCTTCTCAGCCATTAGATTAGATTGGGTTATGCTGTTATAAGCTTGTTTTCGTATGAAAATGAGCTTCTCATCCATTATCGTAGATTTATATAGAGATTAGTGTTTTAATTCATAGTAATTATTGCTCCTATTATTTAGAAAGAATATATATGCCTTCTTGAATTCATATTTTAAAGAGACAATTTCTTACTCTCTCCGTTGCTTTATATCTAACATTTTAGATGACATTTGAAATTTCATTTAATTGTTACTTTTATATAATCAATAAAACTTAAATTTTTTTTTTTTTTTTTTTGTCAATTTTGCTCTTATTCTTATCAATGAATAAATTTTTAGTCTTTCAAAGATCAATGGTACTTTAGTCTTATATATGCCTTCTTGAATTCATATTTTAAAGAGACAATTTTTTACTCTCTCCGTTCCTTTATATCTAACATTTTAGATGACATTTGAGATTTCATTTAATTGTCACTTTTATATAATCAATAAAACTTAAATTATTATTATTTTTTTTTGCCAATTTTACTCTTATTCTTATCAATGAATAAATTTTTAGTCTTTTAAAGATCAATGGTACTTTAGTCTTTTAACTCATGTTTCTCTTAAAATTAAGGCTAATTAATTATTTTTTAATCCAAGTGAAACTTCCTAAAACATCATATATATAAAAAAAGGATGGAGTAATAATTTACATTTATACCTTGTAAGTTGAACTAAAAATTTATTATAAATGTAAAAAATAAATAGTGAATAGAAAGCAAACCAATAGTAGAAAGTTTACGTTGAAGTGTTTTGGCATAGCATTTGAAAGCTTCTTTGTTGGTTGATGTTAGAATTTAAATAAAAATAGATTATAAATAATAGTTTAAAATTTCAAAAATATTATTATCGCATAATTTTTTTTTAATATATTGAGTTTTAAATTTTAAAATTATCTTGAGTTTTAAATTTTAAACTATTGATATGTTTCAGTTGATAATTTTAAAACTAAAAAAATTCTCTTTTCTAAGAATTTTTTTAAATGATTAAATATGATATTTTATTTAAATTAAAAGTTTAAAAAATTAAAAATTAAGATTTCAAATGGTGATATATAAAGTATTTATTTATCCAAATTAATAAAATATTTCAAATCATTAAAATTTAAAGTTAAAGTGTGTGAAATGAAAGATCTCATATTGAAATCTCTCAAATCATGAAAAATTATGATCAATTTGGTGAAAATTATTAAAGGGGGCGGTGATGAAACAAAGTCCATTTTCCGAACGAGTCTCAGGGTGCACCCCGTGCTCAGCTTTTGCATTCAATAATTATATCTTTGGGTGAGGTGTACCCTCATGCTCAGTTTATACATTTAAGAATTATCTTTTGAATGCTAATCATAGATGAATTTATAATGATTTTATTATAATGGTCAATTTTAAAAAATTCACTTCTCACATAAAAAATATAATAATTATTTTCACTTAAAATTAAATAGAAAATAGAAAAAATTCATTACATAAAATTTTTTCACTTGATTTATTAAAAAAATATTATAAAATAAAAATAAATATTTCAAGATATTTAAAATGATAAGACTTTCTATGTATTTTAATTGTTTAGCTTTAAATATTTTTTTATAATAAAAATCATTTATTAATTTTCTTATGCTTTTTAAATAAAAAATTTAAAAAATTTTATCTATACTTTTTAAATAGCTAATAATACTATAAATCGTACAAAATATTTATAGTATTTACATTTTTATATAACCTAAAAAATAATATTAAATTCAAAATTTAATTACATTTTGTATAATATGAGAAATTTAGTGTATAACATTTAAATTTATATTTTATTTTGTATAATTTAATCTAATATTTTGATAAATTAATTATTTTTGAGATTAATTTTATTTTTTAACTCTTTATATACATATTGAAAACATAAAAAAAAAATATTTGGGGGATCAATTTCATATTTTTAGTCTATATATATATACTCAAAAAATTAAAAAACAAATTGTTTAGGGGGGCCATGCCGCCAAGCCCCCTCTAGACTCATCCATGCATGATGTTGACCTTGAGAATTGAATTCTAGTTAATAAGGAAATGAGCAATTTATCCTATCAATCAAGCTAATTTTCGGAATTAAATAATTAATATCTCAAAATGGTGTTTCGTGGTTGTTTTTAAAATTTTTATATTAATATTAAATTTCTCATTGATCCTTAATTAAATCCCGATGTCCTTACTTTTACTTTGAGTCTAGGAACCAACATTATGAATTATGTATAGGTAACGGTGGAGATTTTTTTAGCATTAAAGACTGGGGATTATTTTTTTTTCCCAAAGAAAGTAAAGCTAGCATTAAACGGGCTTTAAACCTAAAATCGAGTATAAAGGAAATAAATACAATGGATTAGCCTAGCATGAATAAACTTTAATGAACCTATTGTCTGCATACAACCATTCATAAAAGGATTTTTTTTTACCCCAAAACACCAATAAACACAGACTCTGGGTCTGTATAACACTCGGCCCAATAGCCTACAAATATTTTTCAATTACGCATATACCCCTGACATGCAGTCTCCTTCCAGAAAACTCTATCCCTACCATCATTTCGCTAGCGCTGTTGATTGAGAATGAAAGGATTTCAGAGGATATGCGCATGAGTCATCCCAAAAGAATTTGTACTGTTGAACTTGAGCTTTAGCCCCCCACTGCTTAACAAAACCATAAGCAGTGTACCGATGACAGAGGCCAACTCCCCTCCTACAAACCGGCCAAAGCCTGGAAAGAGTGGCTTTATTATCATTGGCACTAGATCTCAGCTTGCAAAGATTATAGAGTTCCAATATAACTAGATATGAGTCTCCATAGCCGGTGCTAGCAATCCTTTCCCCTTCCCAGCAGTAGACATCGTAGGTCAGCTCTTCAAAAAGGAAAAAACAGTGGGAGAGCCGGACAAAACCGGACTCAAGCAAGGTAGCAACAACGCCCCAAAAGTAAATCCAAGATTGACAGTAAAAAAAACACCTAAATTGGTACTAGACGGAACTAGAAACAAGCCCAAAGAGACAAAATACATTTATTATTGTAGAAGAAAAAGCAAGATAAAAATGGATTCCCCTCGGTGGCTGGAGCCACCAGGGTTTCCTCCCACACGAAACCCTAAAGAGAATAATAGAGGCTACAAAAAACCTAGTTTAAAGAGAAAAGCACCTTTAAGTGTCCTATTAAAGAGTGGGAATTTAATATAAGTAAAATTCAAATTTTAAATTCAATATTAAAATAGTCTCATCTTACTATCAAGTTAAAATACTAATTGGTTATTGTAGAGATTTTGTGGCCATTAACTATAGTAATTTACTTAACGATATGTATCCAATCTTATCACCTCAATTCCCATGGAACATGAGTAATTGGTACTTATTCAATCCATTTGTTCTTTGTTAATTGCAAAGGTTTTTTTTTTTTTTTTTTTTTTTGGGAAATGGAAATTTCATTAAGAAGCCAAAGAAAGTACACCAGCAGAGACAAAATATTGATCAAGTTTTTAGATTAGACAATAGAGTGACTCTTTTCTTTCTTTTTTTAATTTGGTTTGATTCAAAACTTCTCGACTCGTGAAGACAACTCTATTATTATTAATTTTAAAGTTTATTATTTTTTTTATCTGTCATTTTAAAGGAATTAATTACTTTTCAAATTGAATATATTAATTGGGTTGTCCCTTGAGAACAGGCAATCTATTGTATCACTTTGAGGTGATGGCAATTGGCAAGTAAATTGCTAGAGTTGCACCTACCTGTATAATCTTTACATAGTCAACAATCTGCCCACCGTCCTATACCCAGAAATTGCTCCTATATATATATATAGATCTTATTTATTTTTTGTATGCCAAAGTTCTGGCATATCCGGTGCCTAATACCTAATTTTGCTAACTTGAAGAAACTCTTCTTATCAAATCAAAAAGTCAAAACCTCTTTTCCTATTACAAATTCTTATCAATTTTTTCATTCAATGATTTGTAAGTTAGGTACAAAACAAAGGAAACAAATATTTTTCTTCTTTGTATTTTTCTTTTATATTTTGATCCATCTAATTGAATATAAACTTTTTTTTAAAATATATATACACACAAACATACACAGAGACAAAAAAATTAAAGATAGACATTTAAATATCTTTTGTTTTGATATTAAATCCTATTTTTTCGAAAAGCACTTTTTCATATGTTAGATGCATTACCATATAACTATTAGACAAAACTTAAGAAAGCAAAATTATTATTTAATTGTTTTCAAATATATATATATATATATATATATATATATATATATATAATAAAAGTCATTAAGTTTAAGAGTTATTTAGAATTTTTTTTTTTTTTTGTAATATATCAAGTAGCTCTCTCAAAAACTTTAGTTTATATAAAGTCATTTCATCGATTTATTTTACATCATTGTATTTCTGTATCTCAATTAAAATTTATACAGATCAATATATATAAATTTTTTAAATATTTTTCAACTGCCCATATATAATAAACTTATTTCATAATTTTTTTTATATTAATATTCAAAATTATCAAAACATATTATTGAAATTTAACAAAATAATTGTTAATGTATGTTAAAATATTTTAAAAAGATATAAATTAAATAAAAAAAATCAAAATTCATGCAAAGTGCGAGTCCACAACTAATATTTATAATTAGAACGTATTTTAATAACATATGATTATCAATATTTTCGATATAATATTTTTTTAAATAACAATTAAAATGAAATGTAAAAATGATGTCATCATTGTCTAAAGAAGATTTAGAAATTATGGAAATGATTTCGTTTCCTTGTAAACTAGTAAAATATAGGAGAACCATATATAACTTCCAACCTCTAACGCTTTTGATCACAACCTCAACCTATACCATAAATTTTCAAGAACTTGGCAAATGAATATACATGTAGTGTAATGTTACAGTTGATAGTATAGCATATAGCCCATAAATTAGTTAAAGAGCATTAAATTAAAAAGATTAGAAAATTAAGAATTATATCACAACCGTTCTGTATTAATTTGACCTTCTAACCACTAACGAGCTAGTAAAGATCAATCTGTGTCGCAAGTACAATATTCTGTGTAGTGTGGTCTATGTTAACTTTTCTAGTATTGTCTAATTTTTAATTGCACACTAAAAAATTGTTTCATGTCATTATCCTCCTCTATTTTCATTAGGGGTATGTAATTACACAAAACTCCACTAATTAAGCTTAATTATCAACACACTTTTGCCTATATGGCATTGAGATTGATTTGCCCCCCTACTCAGTACAGATAAATTTTAACTTCGAGTTATTGAATTCATGTTATGACGTCAAGAGTTATTAATTTTAAAATGAGAGGATTATTTTAAAGAGAGAAAAAATAAATTTTGAATTCAAGTTATTTTATTTATTATTATCATACGAGTTATGAAACGAGAGGATTATCTCTTACTATTATTATGTGATTTTACAATATTCTCATATATTTAACCTCTTATAAACAAAATACTTATATATATATATGGCTATTTCCTGTCAAACATCTACTTTTTTTATTGAAAATTTATAAAATATTTCAAACAAATTTATACTAAAAAATGCATTTTAAAACATTTTAGACTAACCAAAATAAAAAAAGGATTATAATAAAAATCCAAAGTGAATATTTATTTCAAACATCATAATAATCATTATTATAATTTTTAGTATCACCATCAATATTAAAAAAGTGAATCCACGTCCCACGTCTAAGATATAAACTAAGTAGGGTACATTATAGAAGTTATTATAGTTTTATGAAGTCTAAAATGTCAATTTTTTTTTTTATTTTTTTTTAAAGGAAGCCCAAATTTTGCTGATTAATAAATATGTGAAATTTGCAAATTGCAACTATATGTTTCTTCAATTGTTTCTCAAGAAAATTAAAATTGAATTATTCAATTGTAACATAAAATTGCAGGCAAAAATTAAACAAATAAGAGACAAACATATTTCCATAACAATTAAACAAAATGAAATTTAAAAAAAAAAAAAAAGGCCCTTAATTAGTTGCCAAATTTGTCTTATTAAGAGAAATAATTGATAAATGAATGTCTTTTTTTTTTTTTTTTTTCAATATATCTACATGTAAATCAGAAAAAAAATAATAATAAAATTCTCTTCTCTCCACATTTTAAGAAAAGAAGAGAAGCCATGTATCTCCAAAAAATATATATATATATATATATTCTGAATTGTCTCTATATTCTTACCGTTGTTCTTCATCTTCATTATCATCACAAGACTTATTTTTTATCAATTAGTATTCTTCTTTTAATTAACCATCAAGTTCACAATGAAAAATAGGTGAAGATAATGTATTTAGGTCTCCAAAAATAATATCATCACCCATAGTAAAGCTACCGGAGTCTTGGCAGTCAAAGAAAGTCTGAATATCATCGGGGAAGCTCCGACGTGGCAGCTCGGACTCCGATGGTGTCAAAGGGAAGTCATTAACCGATGTTCTCTCTAACATTTCTTTAAATTTTGAGGATTGCAACAAAAGCCCTAATGCAGATGATGCGGAGCCGCCGCTACCGCCGCTAGGCTGCAGCGGAGGCATGGTGATTTCCGCCACACTTGAGCATTGTTGGTGAGATGTGAAATTTAATTCAACCTCTTGGGAAGGGCTTGGAATTAAACTAGTTTCACTAATAGTATTGCTAGGGTTTTGTTGGGGATTATTTGGACGTAACCATTTGATGTAACGACTAAGATCAAAATTAGTAACAGCGTTAAGTCCACGATACTCTATAGCTGCCATGTCATAAGCTGTGGCTGCCTCTTCCTGAGTGGCTGCAAAGAGAATATGGAAAAGATTGAGGAGTAGTTTCGGAATAAATAAAGAATGGAGAATTTAATTTTGCATGCAGATTTTGGTGTGAGTTTGAAATTTAGATGGTTTCTTTAAGCAGTTGAGGTTTGGTGATCTGTATCTCAACCAACTAGATTTGATTGCATACATAGTCTTTATCCTATATCTTGACTTATATACTCAGGCAGGCCCCGTTTGGGGATAAGTTTTACAAAAGCTTTTTTTTTTTTTTTTTTAAATTATATTATTTTTAAAATTATTTTTTTTTATAAACAAGTAAATTGATATTTTTCTCAAAAGTAAATTTGAAAAAATAATTTATAAAAAATAAAAAAATTCTAAAAGCGTGTTTTTTAACCCCTAACAGCAATTTCAAATTCATCCTTACCCTATTTCATAATCTGTATATTAATTACTTTCTACTAATTCTTATTTATTTTTACCAATTATTAGTCTAAAATACCTAAACTTTTCGAGCAATTTGCTAAAATACTAATTTAGAAATTGAATAACGAAGGCATGCCAAAAGAAGAAAAAAAAACAGGAAAGAGCAAAAAGTGGAAAAACAGAAGAACTGACCATAAGTTCCAAGGTAGAGGTATTTGTTGCCAAAAACCCTGCCAATTCGAGCTTCCCATCTTCCATTGTGATGGTGTCTGTTCAATTTAGGATTATTTTGTCAATGCATTTATTACTTTAAGGAAAATGATATAACATCTCCCAGAATTGATACAGACACCTCATAAATTCCTTTTTCACTTTTTTTTTTTTTTTTTTTATCAATAAGTGAAAAGATTTTAAATACTCTAATCAATTTTTTTCTCCTCTTTAATTCAGTGATATTATAATCATTTTTTGAATTATTAAATTTTCAATACAAACTAGTTCGTAAACTCACACTTCGCGGGATTTATTATTAAAAAATATTTTTAGTTAATTTTCATGTGTAATAAAAAAATAAGAATATATAAATATTATTATAAATAAAAAGATATATAAATATAAAATTATTATATATTTTATATAAATTATTATTATTATTATTGTAATATATTTTTAATCTGGTTTTCCGTCAATATTTTTATCTTTATATACTAATATAAAAATTCAAATTATCAATTATAATATATGGGTGAATATAATGAAAACAATTATATTATAATATATTAAAAATATTATACTATCTTATTTATTTTTTATTTTTTTTATATTATTACTTTTTATTTTTTCTTCATTTAATTTTTTCAAATAAGATTATTATATGAAAAAATAAAAAAAAATCTTTAAACTTTCACATTAAATACCCTATTAATTACCTAACATTTATTTTTAATTATTTTTTAAATACTTAAAATTATATACAAATTTCAAAAATTGTAAAAAAAAATAAATGGATAGAAAGAGTTTCAAAACTTTATTTATGCTCCATGCCTCCAGCTTTAATATATATATATATATATATATATATATATATATATATATATATATATATATATATATATATATCTCTATCACACACCAATTGACAA
>CATKHJ010633919.1:0-10060 GCA_949750685.1 Vernicia montana
ACTAAGCTAAAGACTAGCAAGAAACTAAGCTAAAAAGAAAACTAAAAGCAAACTAAAGCAAGCAAAGAAAGCAAACAAATAAATAAATAAAAGAAAAAGGAAGAATATAAATACCTTTTGATGACGATGCTTTGGGACGTATGGACAGAGCGGGCGACCGGATCGCAATTCCACCTTGACTCATCTCGGCGGAACCAAAGCCTCCTAATGGCTACTCAGGCGGCTCGTAGGACTCTCTCGAACTGACTTGAGAGAAACCAAAGACCACCAAACAAGAACCAAACTTTAGAACTAAAAAGCAGCTCTTTTCGAACCAAGCCTTTAAAGAATGGCTAGCTTTCAAGGAAAATGGCTCGATTTGGCTAGCTTTGAGTGAGTTTTGGTGTGGTTGAAGGGTTAGGGGGGGTAGGTTTATATAGGCTGAAGGTTGGAGTGAATTTCTGTCCACTTTCGATGTGGGATTAATGATTTTTCGCCCGAAACCGCACACAGCACTTCTGGGACCGCACACGGACAATTATGGACCGCACGGGACTTGGTGACTGCACAGAAGGCATTTGGGACCGCACAGAGGCTTGCGGAACCGCACAGGCCTTGTGCGGTACCGCACAATCCTTGTGCGGTCACTGATGGCCTGGTTTCACTGTTTTGACCCGTTCTCACTCGTTTCAACTCCGTTTTTGGTGATTCCAGTTGTGTTTTTCTCGTTATTCAATCCCGGATGATATGAGAATGATTTAGAGGCCAAATGGGTAGGTCTTGGGTCTCGAGTCCCGAGGCTCGAATTCTCAATTTTTGAGCTTTTGGCGATCTTTGGCGATTTGGCTTCCGGAGGTCTGTTTACCGAGCCTAGGTGCCTTTAGGGTCCAAATGCATACCGGAGGGTGCAAAATTAAGGGTTCACAACCCCTAGCACCACTTAACTTCACAAAGGAAAACAGCATACCTTGAGCATCTTTCAATGTCATGCACACCTCTAGTCTCTTTAAGTGATAAGAGGACCTTCCTCATATCAGAGTCTTTATCCCAAATTTTTCTTCATCACTCAGATCCTCGGGCCAATCTGTCAAAGTGCCAATTTGGGTCATCAAAATGCCCTGGAAAACCGAAGCCAGGACCTTCTTCGGCATCAGTAGCTTTTCGCTTGATCACAACAAACTGATCAGTCTAAGCTGAGACTTTATTTTCTTTCCCAACAAAAAGATGGCGCTTCGGACGAGCTGAAGTGGTGTAAACAAAGCCCTCTATAGATTTCCCTATCTTGAAGAAGACCTGAAACATCTTCGGTGTGGGAGTAATCTTCATGGCAGTGTAGATCACTTCGAAGAAAAATATTTCCCTTATGGCATACAGATGAAGCACCATAAGGTTCACCTAATAGTGGTTGAAGAGTGTAGTCATAAAAGGAGAAGGGGCCACCTCAATCCAGCCACCATTTGCTGATGAAAAAAGATGTAGTTACAGAAGTTCTTCGGTAATTCACCCATAGACTTCTCAGCATCCATCTTCTCATCCACAAAGATCCTTTTGTTGGGATTGGGAATGTACAACTCAAATTCACCACTGGCAGGCTTCAAATTTTGTTCCCAAACTTGGAAATCTCTCTCTTGAGCCACAAAGGCTGTATTGTGCCATTGCTTGAGCAAGGAAGCAGAAAAATCAACAGCAACAGTTTTTGGGGCCATTCCTAGTGATTTAAAAGTGGTGTTTGGAAAGAAAATGCAAGAAAAGACAAGAAAATCCAAGAACAGAAGCTTGAAGAATTGCTTCAATGGCAAAAATCGCAAGAAAGCAAGGTAAAGCTACTAACAGTGTAAAAAGCAAATGAAGGAAGAAGAAACCTATTTATAGAAGGAAAGGACTCTCGAAAATCGTTCATCAATCAAGTGGATCCAACGGTTCATGAGAATCAATCAAACGGCTATTATCAAAGAGTTTTTTTTTCCAAATTTCTCTCTCTGATACATGTCACTCATAGCCGAAATAATCTCACGGTTACCCATAAAATCTTGGCTGTCAGAAGGCCAAAAGATTTATAATCGTTGCCCTTCTTCGAAGAATAAGCATCAAGTGAAAAGCTGAAGCTGAAAGAGTTCAACAACCTACCGAACCGAACATCTTCGAGTAGAAACAGTCTCAAAATATATATGTTTCAACATGGATCTTATAAAATATATCCAAATTGAAACAAGGGGGCCACTGATAAGGAAAAAACTAAGCCCTAAGAGAATTTGGGCTCTGGGATTTTGGGCCCTTAAGGATACAGATCTCTCAAAGAATCTAATAGGCTCCACTCAAAGAGAAAGCTTCAACTCAAAGAACAAGCGAAGAACAAGTTCAAGAGTGTTGTCATCCGAAGAGCTCTACTTCTTTATTGTCCAAACTCGGTATGAAGGACATCCGAAGAACTTCAATTGAAGAGCTCCTTCATCAATGACTCAGTCAGCCTCTTCGGAGAAACTCTTTCGCTGACATACATTCTACATCATTCCAATGATATCATCAACCTGACGTGAAACATAATAGCAAAGTAATAGCCAAACATGATAAGGCATACAAGTTTACCTGCCTCACCTACCTTGTAGGCTACCTCATGGGAGAGGAGAGCTTCCTAAGAAGACACCAATCCACTCTTCTCCTTAGTATCATAAGGAGAAGACAAGTGTCACTTCTTCATTTCCTCAGAAGATATTTCTACTCAGCCAGGTATAAAAGGCTATCTTGCATGTCTATGCAAGCTCAACTTACTTTTCATACTCTTATCTCTTTCTCTCACTTACAAATAAGTTTACTTACGCTTTAAACTTTGTGAACAATCTCATTCCATGGCTAACTTAAGCGTCGGAGCTTCATTCTCAAGCTAAGGCCTGAACTCTTTCACCTTCTTGTGTTTTGCATATCAATCCATAGGTCAATCCATCAAACATTTTCAAGAATTCAGTCTCTTTCCTCTTAAATCAAATATCTTAGCATATCAATAAATATTACTTCTTCTTCTTCTTCTTCTTCTTCTTCTTCTTTTTAGGCTAAACAATCGTTGTCCGGGTATCTTTCACTGCCATAGCAGTACAGGATCAAGCATTGAACAACCTTTGATTCATTCAAGCTAAGTATTATTAACAAATTATTATTATTATTATTATTATTATTATTATTATTACATCTTAATTCTTAATATTGAATTTAATTGTTAATTAAATAATTAGTGTTTTTCTGATGGGAAGTCTCACCATTTCGTAGCAAGTTAATAAAACGCAATTGAATTAATTAATTAAATTATTTATGAAAAATAAAATAAAAATAGTAATATATTTAATATAATAATTAGATTTTAAAAATATTTATAAATTGTAAATTATTTGTCATTGTATTTATATTTCATTAAATGAATTGTTTAATAATAATTTAATTATTTAAAAAAAGATAATTTTAATATTTTATTTCATACCATTATCTTAATAATTAATAAAAAAAATAATCATGTCAATTAAGTGGCAAAAATAAAAATCTAATTATTTTTCTTATTAAAAATTAATTTTAAATATTGGATTTTAAATTTTCACTACTTTCATCCAAACAATCAAATTTCAAATATTTGGAATTTTAAATCCTAAATGTTATCTAAACAATCAAATTTCAAATGAATGAATTTCAAATGATAAATTTCAAATATTAAATTCTAAATTCTACCATCCAAATGCACCCTAAGTTTTTTTTTTTTTTTTTTTTTTTTTTTGGCACTAAGCACCCTAAGGTTTGAGTTGAGGATTTATTTCCAATTGATTAATATGCTAGCCATTAGTTTGTTGAATTCTGTAAGGACATAGGTAAATGATTCTCATGGTTGTAGTGTTTGCCTAAATTATTAATAATTGATTAAATTAATAATAAGCATTTTTTTTTTTTTTAGAAAGAATAGTAAGCATTTTTTAAAAAATTCCGTTGATGATAAAAATAAAGTTAAAAATATTTTTTAAAAAAATAACAAAACAATACCTTGATAAAAAAAAAAAAAAAAAAAAAAAAAAAAAAGACAATGGAGTTTGAATAGACCCAATTATCAAAAAGAGCAATAAAAGTTGAACTAACATATATAAACTCCAAATCCAAACCTATCAAATGTATCAACCCTTTTGATTTTGCCAACCATATGAGTTAAGCGTTTGAAAACATGCACTTCTATTGCCACTAAATATAAATAAATAATAAGTTGTCCTAAGTACTCTCTTTTGATTGTTTCCACATAAAATTAAGTGACTTTACAACTACTAATAAGATCATGTATTTATATAATTTAATTAAATGGCTGTGGTGTGATCATCCAACTTTACTATAATTAAGTGACTAAAAATAGATAAAACCCTAATGATATAAAGGCAAAACCAAAAATAAGAGTTTTGAGAGGGAAGATAGTGACCCTAAAGTGGCACATGTGCTGCACATTCTTTGGAAGATCATTTAAGCTGGTTTCATCATTATATACACTAAGGTCATCTCAAACTTTTTCATTGAGTAGTGTGTGTACTGAACCTATATATATATATATATATATATATATATATATATATATATATATATATATATATATATATATATATATATAATTAGTAATGTGTCTGTTTAGGTCATTATATAGGTGGGCAGGTTAATAGCATGGTTTTCAAATCCCTAATCAGCCTTTCAACTAATGAAAACAGAAAATTACGGTTAGAAATTAAATCGAGATTTAATTAAAATTTTAAATAATATTTAATATTTATTATTTATATATTAAAAATAAATATAATATATATAACTAAAATTAAATAATAATATAAATAAAAAATTTATGACAATATTATATCTTAACATAATAATGTCCAATATAAATTTTAACATATTAATATCCAACATAAATTTAAAAGAAACTTAATTATTTATTATATATATATTATATTTAATTAAATAATGGTTAATAACTTTTTTAATTTAATTTTAATAAATTATATTTAATTAATTAATTAAATCTTATGGTTAAATCTCATTATCATCACTTTCACTTAACAAGACTTGCTGCCAAATATTTGTTGATATGTATAGATAACGCACGTTACATATTCTGAATGAGTATTACAATCAATTAAATTCCAAAAATTTCAAACAGAAAGTAAAATAATATTCGTTATATATTGTAAACGCTCGTTATGGAAAGTATCTGGTTTATAGGTAACTCGACCTAATTTGTGAACCAATTTTTAATTTATTTAGTTGAACCGATCAAATCAGACCAAATTTGACTACCATAGTTAATAGATCAATTTTTCTTATAATTTTGGTATACGTATGGGATTTTTAATTTTAGAATTAAAGGTAAACCTAATTGGAGCTTATCTTATGTGTATTGTTTTTCTTTTTTTATTTTAATTTAATTTAAATTGAAATGCCGAACTCAGAACTTTTTAATCATAAAAACGATTATAGTAATTTTAAATAAAAGGTTCGTTTGATTCATTGTTTTTTTTTCTCTATGTCATAATTGTTAAAAAAATATTCAATTGATAGAGTTAATTAAAATTGTTTTAAGATAAATTTTTTATATTTTAATTAGAAAAATTATAAACTTAAACAATAATTTTTTAACTTTTTAATTATAATTTTATCAATATTTAAACATACAATATCTCAAATTTGAAAATCACTTTAACATTATTAAAATAAAATAAAATTTATTAGTCTAAATTACTATTCTCAGCGGTATTAAAATGATAATTTTGAGTAAAATGGATTAAATTTTTACAAATATTAAAATTTGTACTCTCTAATGGTTGACCTGGTGATACAAGAGGGTCACGAGTCAGAAATTGAATTAAAATTTTAAGTAATATTTATTATTTTTATGTTAAAATAAATATAATATACATATAACTAAAATTATATAATAACATAAATTAAAAAAATATATATGATAATATTATATCTCAACATAATAATATCCAACATAAATTTTATCATATTAATATCTAATATAAATCTAAAAGATAATTAATTAAATCATAGTTAACAACTTTTTTAATTTAATTTTAATATATTATAATTAATTATTTAATTAAATCTTATGGTTGAATCTCATCGTTATCACTTTCACTTAATAAAATTTATTGCAAAATATTTACAGGTATATATAAGTAACGCATATTATATGTTTTAAATAAATATTATAATTAATTAAATTTCAAAAATTTTATAAAAGTAATCTAATATTCAATAGATATTGTGATACTCGATTTATGTAAGTGGTTCGGATTAATTTATAAATCGATTTCTATTATTTTTTTTTAACTTACCCGATCAGTCTGAATTTATCAATCATGCTCTCTTCACTTTAGTCTTAATAAACTAAAATTTATTGGTCTAAATCAATATTCTCAACCGTATTAAAATAATACTTTTTGGATAAAATAAGCTGACTATCAAATAATAATATAATATGGTGTGGAAAATTGTTTTGAAATTTCACTTGTTGTTCGATAAAAAAAATTAAAAAAATTAAGTAAATAAATAAAAAGAAAAAGGGAGAAAAGTTGAAGCACTTGAAAAATAAAAAATAATAAAATAATAAAAAAAATAGAAGAAACAGTATTTGTCTGGTTTGATGGAGATTGGTGTCACTAGCACATAAAAAGTAATTCGAACTTTTTAGTGAGTCTCTGTCACAATACCATTTTTGCAGATTATGTGTGAAAAGGCAAAGTGTTGTGTTCTCTCTTTTATTTATTTATTATTATTGTTGATTATAGTTTATAATTTATATTATTATTAATTATTCCACAAATTCTGCATGCTTGCTCTGAAAATACGGCTTTTGATGGATTGAAATGATGAAACATCATTTGACATTATAATATAATATATCATTTCCAATTTTCAATGGATTTTGAAGAGAGAGATTTATAGGTTATGGCCTAAGGCAGTGAAGAGACGTTGTTGATTTGGCTACAATCAAATGAGTGCATACATGGAATTTAGAAAGAAGCTCCGCTAGTCTCTGTGTTTATAATACAGGACTGAATGTGATTTATTTAATTTGGCCCAAAAAAAAAATGTGATTTATTTAATTTGTTGTATGTGCTAATTTATATTGAGTTGTCGTAATATTTAATATTTATATTATACTAATTTTTGAAACAGGTATAATATAAATATAAATATTATATTTGGTATTATTTTTTTAATTTATAAATATTTTATATTATAATAAATTATATATATTATTTACTAATATATATATATTTAATAATACTATAAATTTTTAGCCAATTGATATATATATATATAAGAAAATTCATTGTTAAAAGTAAATTAAAAAAAAATACAGTGAAATTATAGTTGCCACTATTTTTTTAAATTAAACCAAAAGGAAGATATATATATATATATATATATATATATATATATATATATATATATATATATATATATATTCTCAGGAAAATTTATTATTGAAAGTAAATTAAAAAAAGAAAAGAAAATTATGCAATGAAATTATATTTACCACTATTTTTTTTAAGTAGGCAAAACTAAAAAAAAAATTGAATTTAAAATATATCTCATTATTTTTTTTTAAGTAGGCAAAACTGTAAAAAAAAATTAAATTTAAAAATATATCTCATTATATTTTATAAACCATCATACAATTAAAAACTAAAACTACAAAATATATATATATATATAAAGAAATTTTAATCACATACATACCTCATGTAAAAATTTAAAACTTTCTTCATTATTATAATATAAATTTTGTAGATCTAAATATAATTTCGAATAGTTTTAAATTGTTAAATTGATTGAAAAATTATTTAAATTCTTGTAAAATAAGTCATATTATTTTTAAAAATATGTCAAAAATCTAATAAATCTTTAAAATTTGATAAATAATGTAAAATTTTAATGGAGCAGTTCTTTTTATAGGAAATTATAAGACAAATCTAAATCTTACTATAATAAGATTTCCTTATGCAATAATAATAATAATAATAATAATAATAATAATAATAATAATAAACGTCTAACTTAAGAAATATGAAAAATTAGTAAGGTATATAATTCGATCTGGATTGATTTCTATCCATATTAAGTTTAGATTTTAATATTCTCTTTGCCCATAAATAATAATATACCTTTATTTTGACAAAAAAATAAATGATTTTTTTTATTTCATCCTTATTATGATTACTAATAACATTAATTATTTTAAAATAACGTGATTTATTATAAATATATTAAATGATATATTTAATAATTTAATAATAAATTTAATTTTAAAAAAATGAACTATTTTTTATAACAAAAGAATATATGAATTATTATTTACCAACGAAGAGAGTATTTGATATAATTGTTAGTTTAATACTTGCTTATATTGAGTTTGGATTATTATTATTTAAAAATTGTATACTTGATACTTGTGAATTTGTAGTATATATAATATCTCTTGCCAAAATAAATAAATAACTTATGAAATTCAACATTGTTTTGTCATTACTCAAAATATTATAACTCAAACCTCATACTAATATTTATGATATCAATAATAAGTTTTATAGATTATCACAATTGTTATAATTATTAAATTATTTGGCATTAAGATAGAACAAACATATTTGGTTGGTTCAAAATTATTTCACACCTCTAATAAAAATTGAATTTTTTTTTTCTCAAATTTTCATTCATTTTTTTTTTTTCTCAAAATCTAACAAATAAGGGATGTAAATTATTATGTTATTTATAAGTAAAATAATGCATTAAATTTCTATAAATAAATAAAAATTTGATCGATTAATTAAATTTAGAAAATTTAATTTTATATCCAAAAGTTATGTATGATTATTACATAATATTAAGTTATCATTTAAAAAATATACATTTAAGTATTTTGTATAAATATTAAGGGCGAGTACGAATCCTGGGATTACTGAACTGAACCAAAATCTCTAGAATCAGAAGTTCCATTGACTATTTGATCGTCTCCGAACCGAACTATATCAATAAAAATATTTTGGGACGATTCTGAATCTCATTACTATCCTCGAATTGATAACAGACCCGAACCAAAGTGTCACACCTCAATTATAGCGGTGCGACGGTCTTAGTGCATGGATAAATTTAAGATCATTGAAAACCCGTATAATCCAATTATCCGAAAAAAAAAAAAAAAAAAAAAAACAACCCTAGATCAACATACTTATATACTTATATAATCATAAACATACATGCATTCTAAAATCATTCATATTTAGGCACAATTACAACTTAAGGAAAATCAAAATCTTTCCATTTTATTTCATTAAAATCTCTTCATACATTAATCCTTTCATTTTACGGAGTATTTAGACAAGGATACAATAGCTTAAACATTTACAAAGTATAATCTTAAAGATAAACATATACATTTTTAGCTTCTTGGTGGAGAAGGATAATCAAGAAACTCTAATTATACAACATCTAAACTCTTATAATCTATACTTGAAAATTCACAGATGAGTTTGGTGAGCTGTCAACTCAGTGAATTATGAAACACATTAATACTTGGAGGTTCATGAAGGAGTAGTAAATCTATATACACATATACATACATATCAATTCATTGGGTGTTAAAGAACAATACATATGTGCTGAAGACAAACAGGCACCAAGGGTACATCTGTCTTAATAGAACAATACAATAAGAGATCTCATGGGTGGGATGGCACCAAACCCCATAGTCTCAGTAACAGTAGGAGACTCATAAGTTTCAATAATAATAGGAGAACATAGTCTCAATAACAATAGGAGATCTTATAGGTGGGACGGCACCACAAACCCTATAGTCTCAATAATAGTAGGAGTACTTAGTAGTTTGACATTTATTATAGACTCCGTCAGTTGAGTCACCAGTGCAATATGATAATTCTATTTTCTTAAAGTTATTTTACCTATTTAAACTCAAATTTTGGTTCAGTTCTTGAGAATTTAATAATATTATTACTTATTTTGAAGAATAAATAATTCTAACAATTTATAAATAAATTATAAAATATTT
>CATKHJ010633972.1:0-10337 GCA_949750685.1 Vernicia montana
TCGGCTCGTTAATAAATTACAATCGAGCTAAGTTTGAACTCGAGTTTGATTCGTTTTGAAACTCGTTTATAATTTATCAAAATACTCAACTTTCTAAATATTTATTTTTAATAAAATAACTATAATAAAAATATTTAAAACTAACATAAAAGCAAAATTATCTAATTAGTGAAAAAAAATCTAATTATAAAATTGAGTATCACATGTATTACAAAAATATTAATTAATAAAAAAAATATTTTTAAAAATTAGAATATTAGATTATCTTAATTAGGAGAATATATATTTTAGTCAAATTGAATTATCAAAAATTTTATAAAAGTATTAAAATATATTTTTTGAAGTGCCAATATTATTAAGTTAATAATAATAATAATAATCAAGCTGTTCAAGAGCCTATTAATCAAGCTTTTTACGAGCATGTTCATGAGCTTATAATCGAGCTGTTCACGAGCCTAATCGAGCCGAGTTTAATCTTGCTCAAACTCAGCTCGTTTATTCATCGAGCCTTAAAGTAAGGCTCAAGCTTGACTCGTTTATAAAATGAACCGAACGCGAACGAGTTTTCATCGAGCCGAACACCGAGCCGCTCGCGAACGACTTGGCTCATTTACACCCCTAAAAGTAAAAACCGCATCGATTGAGAACAAAATAAGAGAATGGAGATTAAGATGATTTAATCACGTGAAGCGAAAACCTAGAGAGGCTTCGGTTAGTAAGGTTGAGCACATTGTGATAAAAAAGAGGAAAAAAAAGAATAGACGTAAACTAACTTGGAGGAGAAAAATACAATATTATTTAAAAGCATTACAATTATTAAAAGATGACGTCCAAAATCGTTTAGTGGTAAAACAAATAATTCATATAGTTGAGTTGACTTACTCCAATTAATTTTGGAATTAAAGCTTGAGTTGAGTTGAGCTATGTCATTAAATCCCACTAGTAAAAAGCAAAAATTCATGGATTCTACATTCCCAAAGCCATACATATAATGTGAAAGTAATATTAGCTCAATAGCTGCAGTGACGCTGAAACTCAGATTCCAAGCTCTCAACATAGTTCATATTGATGAGCTAAGTCCAAATTTACATGTACCAAAAGCAACCCTGCCTCCAGGCATTCTACTGACATTTATGTTACAGCAACCTAACTTGCAATCGCCATAACCAACATCTCAAGCCTTCCATGCTTGGGCAGCAAACTACATCCACATCTCTGCAACTCTAGAATTAGACAACCTTTTGCCGACAAGATCTTTTAACTCAATCTCTCCAGGAAATCTCCCCTCCTTTAGTTTAGAGAAAACCTGCAATACAAGAAACAGATAAATCAATAGATTAAGACATTGTGGTGCAAATAATTTGATATATTTATTTCAACAAAATACAAATCAAGTTCCAAACTTGTCAAAGCATCATAATGAAATAATGAACACCAATTCCAAAGGCAGTAAGATCATGATTAAATAGAAAATGAAATGCCTAGCAAAATGAAGAACAACAACACCTGTGCTACCAGATGATCAAAATGCACTTGTAGAGACTTTCAACAAATGAATTCCGGGGATAGGTTACTAACCAATTCATCATTGCAGTAAACTTCAAAAGCTCCAGAGCTTTGAAGGAAGGATTGCAGTGCATTGCCGAGAAGCCATGTGGATGCCATTGTCCCAAATTTATTTGCACGTAAATAGTAATACCAGGGAGGTGGTGTCATGAGCCCCAGCATTGGAAAAATCTGTTCACCAGCCATCACAATTCCGATAACTCCTATCTGAACAACTGGGACCAATTTGGCCAACAAACGCTTAGGTAGGGATGGGGGATAGTTTGCCAACATAACATCAATTCCAGGAAACTGGGTTTCCAACATCTTTTTCATGGTTACTGCAGTACCCCTACAGAGAGCAAGAAAATAAAATAAGATTTTGATGAGTGAATGCTGATCTTTTGGAATATCACATGCTTAGCAAAGCTTGAGTGGGAAGCATTTCCTTCCTGCATTCTGCCCCTAAATTTTGTCAGGATTGCTTCCATTAATAACTCAATTAAACACGAGCTACAAGCCTACAACCTTAATAATGTAAGCAGGCACAAATCAAGAGTATTTAGAACAATAACTAGCAAATTTCACAAATTAGAACATAGCTAAGCTGTCCAACAACCACAAACACAAAAACGAATGATGATAATCAAGACACATTTTTTTTTTTTCTTTAATCGCCCTCGCTGATATCTACATTAAGACACCGAAAAGAGGTCTAAAAGTGAAACACACTAACTACAATCCGTTCAGTTAAGTAGCCATATAGGAATGCGGAGTATGTACGTAGAGGAATCAGCAAAGTTGAGATCATCAGGGCACTTGAGCTAACAAACAACCCAAAAGTTTTAGACGGAAAAAATTCTGTGAGCTACGATAATCGGAGGTACCTGTAAGAACATGATGCACAAAAGTCAATCTTGACCGTATTGCCGAGACCAATCCCTCCAATTACTTGTTCCTGCAATTTAGATGTAGAAAAATTAGAGTAAACGAGCTTTACTTCTGATTGGATTTTTTTTAAAAAATTTAAAAATTGACATAATATTTACCTGCGCAGGAATATCTAGGGTTTCAGGGGTAACCGGTGGTGGCGTAGGTTTATGGTGATGGTGATGGTGATGATGGTGGTGAGGAGGAGGTTTAGGAGGCGGCGGAGTAAAGAGGCTGACGAGGTCAGTGCAGAAGAGGAAAAGCGGTAATCCTAGCAAGAGAAGCTGTACCCGATCCATTGCCCACACACACACAGAAGAGCGAGGTCAGTCTCCTTTTGGAATTAATTTGATTTTATTTATATATTTTTCAATAATAAGGAATTGAATCTGCTGTTAGTCTAGTCAGCCTGTTTGGCTGCGTAGACTTTTATACTCGGGTCTTAGATCCAGTTGTCCTTGGAAAACTCTACCTTTTAATTAAATTCATTTTTTTAAGAGGAATAAAAAAAATTAAAGAATTTAATTTTGACAAAAAAATATTAATTTTTGGAGGAAAAAAAAATCAAATTTTGACATATATTTATTTTTAAATGAATCAAAATTTGTAAAAAAAAAAAAAAATGTTTTTTGATATTGATTCGGGTGGGGAATGGAAAGGTTCGGGTTTAAAACGTTGGGATTAAACTTGGGTGCCAAAGTTAATGTTTGACTCTTTCTTCTCCAAAATCTCTCTTAATGCTCATTGCCCAATCCTGAGGCTAGTCATGGCATGGGTCAACTCATACGAAACAAGCCTTACCAGTTTCCATTCCAGCAAACACTGATTAACATTACAATTACTAGAATTTTCTCTGATTTGCTACTTCCCATTACTTGGCATTTCAAATCAACTATTCTTCTCCTCCTCCAATTTCAAAGTTCAAACCCACATGATCATTCCCCAATTCCCCACCTTCTCCTCCGCCGCCACATGATGTCATCACCTCCGCTTTCGGTGGCGATTGACTCAATCCACTCCTCTCTCTCCGACATCTGCTCCTTCTCAACCGACAACGATTCCTTCGTCAACCCGCGCCAATTCTCTCGCTACGCCCACCGTCTACAGCTCCTCCTCAACCAGCTTCTCCGCTCATCCTCGTCGTCGCCGGAGGACTTTCCTGCATCCATGCAGACTGCACTCAAAGGCATCTCTGTCGATCTCTCTGAGGCCGCCAAAACTATGTCTGTTTACAGGAAGAGGTGCAAGATCTTCGTCTTGATAAACTGCCATTCACTATGCGCTTCTCTTCAGGAGCGCACCTCTGCAATCGCTGCCTGGCTAGCACTCATGGAATCCTCCTTCCACGATGACCTATCTGATTTCCGCAAGAAAATAGCCGATCTCTCTCGAGATATGAAACAAGCGTACTACAGAGTAAACGCTCTTTTTATATCTTTACATATAAACGTAAAATTTAATATATGTATATTTTTGTTTTTCTGAGATTAATAATTGCTTCAAGTTTAGGTGACAGAGAATGAGAAGCGAGTGCACTGTACATTGGAGAAAGAAGGGCGAGGGAGCGGGAGTCAAACAAACAAGGCTGTTGAAAGCGCCATTATCATGGATTTAGCTCGAGCTTTAGGCATTGATTCTGAAAATATTGCAGAACTAGCAGAGCAAGTCAGGCTGTTAAAAATTGATCTGGTTCTCTCCAATTCTGTATCAGAAAGGCGAATTTTGGTCTCCTTGAAGAGAATTCTGGACAACTGGTCCAATGAGCCTGACATTACTACTTTCAAATTGGACCTCGATAACGAAGAGGAAGCGCACATTTCTCCTTTTAAGAATTTCCTCTGTCCTTTGACTAAGGAAGTAATGAAGGAGCCTGTGGTGTTGGAGTCTTCTCAGACTTATGAGCGCAAAGCCATCAACTATTGGCTCCACCGCTGCATCGAGGATGGTCGTGAACCAACTTGTCCAGTGACCGGGCTGGTTTTGGATTCTTTGGAGCTAAAGCCGAATATTGGGTTGGCAGGGGCAATTGAGGAGTGGATTAATAGAAATGTTGAGATTTATGTTAAATGTGCAGTGGAGGATCTCAGTAAGGAGCCTGTTCAGGTGGATCGAATTGAACGAGCACTAAATAATGTCTACAAGATTTCAGAAGAACATCCTTTCAATAGGTATAGAGTTAGGAATGCTGGTGTGGTGGTGCTTATTGTTAAATTGCTTAGGAATTCTTCCAAGAGTATTGGAACGTATTTGAGAGGCAAAGCTCTTTTTGCTTTGCTCAGCATGATTAAAGATGAAGAAAGTAAGGTCAGTGTTGTTTCGTTGTTTCTTGAATGATTATTAAGTGATAATACCTGTTTTTTAGTACACTGTATTCATAGTAATCAAATTTGTGTTGTGAATGACATAATATATATATCATATGAGCTCTATTACCTTTAGATATACAGCTATATCCAGTAGATCATCCTTGTCATATAGCATGACTTCCATCATATTTTCTGATGAGAAATTGTTAAACATTTGTAGAAAATTATGCTTGAAGAGGGTATCACTAGATTGGCCATACATAGTCTTACTGGGAGTTCAGAGAAAGAGAGAGAGTATGCTGTGAAGTTATTACTTGAGTTCACCAGTGATGAAGCTTATTGTACTAAAATTGCATCAGAAAAGGGGGCATTAGTTCTTCTTTCTGGCATGTCAGGGAACCTGGAGAATCCTGCATTGTCTACACTTGCAGAAGAGGTGTTAAAGAGGATGGAGAGGGTGGAGGACAATATTCAGCCTTTGGCAGCAGCCGGGAGATTTGAACCCTTGCTTGCTCGGCTATGTGGAGGTAATGACTTAATCTAGTTTCTGTCTCAACTATTTCTAAGCATATGTTTTAATCATTGAGAAGAGTTAAATGGAGGGCAACAGTAAATTATGGAAGTATCTGTTTTAACATATATAGAAGAATTACTAGGCAAGGACATAGGGAGAGTCCAAGTAAATCTACCTTATTCAATCTAATGTGTGTGGTCTATGGTTGACTTTGACCAACATAACTTAAATTAGAATATGGTCTTTTCTTGTGAACAGGTTCTGATGATGTTAAAATAGAGATGACATCTATTCTGGGAAGGATGACCTTAACAAATAACAGTAAACAACAAATTGCACAGCGAAGTGTTAAAATACTTGTTGAATTACTATATAAGCCTGAAGGAAGGGCTCCTAGCTTGCAAGCATTGTATAACCTGTCAAGTTTGGATGACAATGCAACCATCCTTGTTGATTCTGCTGTGCTTCCAGCTCTCACAAATATTCTTTTTGAAAGTCAGAATGCTTCTTCAGAATTGGAATTGGCTGCTTCCACTATGGCAAACATAGTATCAAATCCTGGGCACTGGGAATTAGCACCTGCTGACAACAAAGGGCACTCTATGCAGTCAGAGTCTATTGTCTTCAGTCTTTTAGGGCTTTTATCTGTTGCCTCCCCACATTGTCAAGCTTCTGTGCTCCATATCCTTTGTGGAGTTGCGTCTTCTCCCCAAGCTGCAGGTAATTCCTTATTCTTGCCTTTCAATCACCATGATTACATGAGATCTCTCAGCAGAATTCTGGACTTGAATTATGTGTCATGATACCTAGGATTTTCTCCATACAATTTTTCGTGTTGTAACTCATGAATTTTGTTAGGGGGTGAGCAAAGAATGACAAAAAACCAATTCAAAATATAATGTAATATGTTGCCCATTACCTTAAATAATCATTGTTAATTTAATTAATGTAGTAATGTCCTTTACATGAAAGCAGCAAAGGTATACCATGTGTGCAATCATTACTTGTTTGTATTTGCCACTACCACACTCCCTTACCACCACCATCCTTCCACCATCACTACTCTACTGTTGCCACCACTACCACCGAATAAACTAACTATAAGAATAAAAAATTGTCATTGTACAACATTAATTTTCATTTTGCAATCAAATGTAGGAATCGAACAGTAATTAGATTATATCATTACATTATGTTCTTGATTCATTCCATTAAATCCTATTAAATATAAGATATTAAGATACTTTAGTCAAGAAAAAATTTGCTCATTTTGCAGAGTCAGTTGCAACTCATATAAAGTCTGGTGATGGCATCAAAGTGATTATACCATTTCTTGAGCATCCTGAAGTTGAACATCGAATTAATGCTTTTAGGATTACGAGATTACTCTCAGCAAGATTTGGTCAAGATTTATTATCTGAGCTAAAACCATGTAATAAACTTCCTTTGTTGAAAAACAAACTATTGGATGACACATCTACAGATGGTGAGAGATCTGATGCTGCAAGCATACTGGCTAACCTTCCCCTCCCTGAGGATGAAGTGAAAGAACTCCTAGGAGCTAGTTTTATAACATGGGCAGTTTTTGTTCTCAAAAATCAGCACCGCAGTGCCAATGGGAGAACATCAAGACCAGCTTCAAGCATGGTTGAAGGGATACTTGGCCTCTTAATCCACTTCACGAAAAACCTTGATCAGCAAAGTATTGGTATTGTCAGAGAGCATCATCTTATGACCATTTTCTGTGAGCAGCTTGGTTTTCATTCAAGACGAAGAGTAAAACAACTAGCTGCTCTTGGGTTGAAAAATTTATCAGAAGCTGGCAAGTTACTTGCTGTTGATAACTCAGAACCATCGCCTCCCCGTGGCTTTTGTGCTTCTTGTATTTTCATGTGCAGAAGCAGTCCTCCTAAACCCTCCACTTGTCCAATACACAGTGTTCCGTGCGATGACAGTAGTCAGTTGTGTTTGCTGAAAAGCAATGGTATCAAACCCCTGGTAGATCTTTTAACTGACGAGGACACTGATGTTCAAATTGCCGCAGTTGACACACTTTCAACTCTGGTGCAAGATACTTCTAACAATTGTAAAAGAGCAATCGATGAGCTTCAACATCTAGGTGTTGTTGATGCTGTGATTGAACTTTTCACAGAAGTGCAGCCTGGGGAGCTTCAAGAGAAGCTAACTTGGATGATAGATAGGATATTGAGGGTGGAAGACTGCTCTCATCAGCATTCCCTTAATCAGACTCTTGTTAGGGCTTTGGTGGAAGCCTTTAAGCATGGAAATCCAAAGACAAAGAGGCATGCTCAGAATGCTCTCACAAATCTAAAACAGTTATCAGGCGTTAGTGGAAAGAGCTCAAGCCAAGCAAATTTACGAAGGTAGTCAGAAACACTGCAACAGTGAATGACTTGTGAATAATACTCTAATATAAATGTTATGTTAGGCAATTGATTTTTATTGCATTTGTATAGCAGCCACAACGGCCTGATGTATATCATTCATTCAAATATTTTGTGCATTTGGGGGGGGGGAGAGGAAATTATATCGAGTGGTTAACTCTCAATTTTAGCAAGGTTGACTACATTGAAAAATTATTAACATTTTGTTTGGATTGGAATAAAAGTTAAATTTTTATGATAAATTTTTATTATGGATTGGTAATTGGAATGGAGTTATATTTCATACTAGATTTACACCAGCGCAATGCTGTGGGGCTGAAAACTCACAAAAAAATTTTAAGAATAATTTAAGAGCATAAATAATATTTTAAAATAAACTATTATCACTATGAAAGCTAATAATGATAAACAGAAAAATAAATTCATTCAAACAACATTTAGAAAGAAGATATTTAATAATAACAATAACAGAGAGCCATCTTCCTATTAAATATTTGGGATTACCATTATTTAATCATAATCTTTCTAAATCTGACTATCAGGTTCTAATAGAGAAGATGACTAAGAGAGTGCATAATTGGACTGTCAAGTTCCTATCCTATGCAAGGAGGCTGCAGCTCATTAATTATGTGTTGATGAGCATGAAGAATTTTTGGTGTCAGGCTTTTATTTTACCTAAGTCTGTGATACATGATGTTGAGAGTATATGCAGAAATTTTTTATGGAAAGGAGTTGCAGAATATAGGCATAGGTGTTTGATGGCTTGGAAAGAAGTTTGTAGTAGGAAGAAAGAAAAAGGTTTAGGGGTCAAAGATATATTAAGTTGGAATAAGACTGCAGTGACTAAGCATGTTTGGGAGTTGGTTGCTATGTAGTAGTCCTTATAGGCTAAGTGGGTCAGTTCCAATAAACTAAAGTTGTTGAGTTTTTGGGGATTGACAAAGCCTCTTAAAGCAAGTTGGTGTTGGAGGAATTTGCTAAAATTGAGGCCTGAAATTAAAACATGTTTTTGAGTATTGGCTTGGAAAAGGAGAATTTTCATTTTGGTATGATCCTTGGTTGCAAGGTAATTCAGTAGTTGATAGGTTTCCTTTAATTTCTATGTTGGATGCTGACATCCCCAAACAGATTAAGGTTAAAGAGGTATGGACTCATAATGCATGGAAGTTGCCAGATCCTTTGAATGAGGCAATTGCATAGGCTTGGGATTATATCCAACAGTATGTGAGTGTGGATAGCAGTAAGGAGGACTCCATTTCTTGGAAAATGTATTCTTCTAGTAGATTTTCTATAGCCAGTGCTTGGACCTTCTTTCATGGTTCAAAACTTACTGTTTCTTGGTGGTATGTGCTGTGGGGATATAACCACATTCCTAGACATAGTTTTGTTGCTTGGTTGGCCATTAGGAACAAACTTCAATTGAAAACTAATTGAAGAATTGGAGTGTAACTCAGGATGATCTATGTGTATTCTGCAATGTGGAGAGTAAGCATACTGAGCATTTATTTTTTCAGTGTCCTGTTATTGCTGCAATATGGAGCAAAGTTCTGGATGCTTGCTTGTATAACAGAGGGGATCTTAGTTGGAGAAGAGAATAGAGTTGGTATAGCAGGAAGGCAAAGGGAAGAAGTATTTTCAGTCAGATTAAAAGAATTGTTTTTGTTGCTGCTATATACTTCATTTGGCAGGCTCGAAACTTTATCATTTTTTAGCATTCTCATATTGCAACTGGGGCTATTCTTAGGAGAATAAGAAATATTGTTATGTTGAAAATGTATTCTAAAAGAAGTGATAATGTCAGGTTTATAGAATTATATAGGAAGTGGCAGATGCTTTGCTGATGTAAATAGATTGTTTCCAGTTGTTGTCATTAGTTGTACAGCTTATTGAATTTGCAATAAGATCTCCTTTTGGTGTTTTTGACCAAAAAAAAAAAATAATAACAAAGCATAGCATAGCATATAAATACTTAAGGTATGAAAAATACAGTTGTAATATTTGTGATCTTCACATATTATTGTTTAAGGATTTAAAAGAGAATTCACATTAGAGCATGTGACAAATGCGGCCTCGTTTTGCTTAGGGGGAAGGAGAAAAGTAAGAGCTAAAAAGAGAAAGCACACAGAGCCAATTGAAATTGAGTGCACTGTGCGGATCTACTCTAAATGTATTTATATAGATGTTACTTTTTTTTTTTTTACGTAATTATTAACTCATAAAGATTTGAGGGTTTGTAATTAGGGATGGCAATGGGGCAGGGCGGGGGCGGAGGTACCATCCCCATCCCCGCCTTGCAAATGGGGACAATTTAATCTCCATTCCCATCCCCGCAGGGATGGGCCCGTTGGGATTCTCATCCCCGCGGGAATTCCCGTTTCCCACTTAATTTTTTTTTGTCTTATCTTAATTCAATTTTTAATACTTTTAGATAGTAGAATCTAATATATAAAATTTTAAAAATTAGACTTTATTTATATTTAAACTCACAATATATATATAATTAGAGATATTTTGATTATCAGTATTGTTATATATTTTATTAATTTTTTTATACATTACTTATATATATTTACTTATTAATATATATATAGTATTACTAATATATTTTTTTATATTTATAAAATTCATAAATAATGG
>CATKHJ010634032.1:0-12235 GCA_949750685.1 Vernicia montana
GTTTTGACAGTTTGTAGTGTATTTCAAGTATTCTTCTCTCCCTACATGATTGATTTATATGCACATATATGTTTATTGCTTTATATATAGTTTTCTTTATTATTATTATTAATTGCATTTATTAATTATTGTTTGAGAAAAAAATCCATTAATTATTTTGCATATACCACACGTAACTAATTAATTTAACTAATTTTTTAATTAAATTCATATGTATATATTAAAGTAGTTGCAGATACTAAAAATATATCAATTTATGGTATACATATACCATTTACTGTTACTTTATCTTTTTAATTTTTGCATATTTTCAATTTGTATAAATATAAAATAGTTGCATATACTAAAAATCTACTAAAAGTATACCAATTTATGGTATACGTATACCACTTACTGTTACTTTATCTTTTTTAATTTTTCATATTTCCAATATGTATAAATATAAAATAATTGCAGATACCAAAAATCTACTAAAAGTATATTAATTTATGGTATACGTATACCATTTACTGTTACTTTATCTTTTTATTTTTATTTTTCATATTTCTAATATGTATAAATATTAAGTAGTTGCAAATATCAAATATATACGTAACGTATACCATATTTTCGTAAACATATACCATTTATTGTTGTTTTTTTTTAAAGTGTGCTAATGCACTTCTTGATATTATTGTCAATTTATCAAAATATTTGTAGATAGCAAAAATATTGACTACATCAATCAATTAAAATGTATAAAAATGAGCAATTTTTTTTTTCTTGTTATTAATTTTTTTTACTATTGTTAGTTTCTATTTTTTTTATGTATTTTTTGTTTAATTTAGTTTTCATTTATTAAAATATATATGATTATTAAGAGCTTATTTCATAAAATAAAAAAAAAATAACTAATTTTATAATAATATTGAGAAGAAATTTAGAATTGTTGAGTTTTTTTTTTAAATAATATTATTAGGTTGTCATTCCAAAAAAATCCATTCCAAGAAAACCCACCATCACATATTTTTTCCTTAATAGTCAATGGGAGTATTTTTGTAATTAAAAGTAGCTGAATAGACATTTTTTTAAGTTTTTTTTGGGAGTATTTTTATAATATTTATTTATTTATTTTTTTTATGTATTTGTGTAAAAAACCCTTATTTTTTTACAATAGCAATTTGGTAAGGTTTGTTTTGCCATTAACCGGGCTTGCAATTTTTTACTTAAGCTCAAGTCCGATTCAAGCCCGAAATTAATTTGTTTTAAGCTGTCCAAACTCAAGCCCACTCTTTATAAAAAAGCCCGGCCGACCCGAATTATATATATATATATATATATATATAAATATAAATTCAGTTTTTCATTAATAAATTTTATCAAATTTGCTTAAAAACTAACTAATTTTATGCTAAACATACAAACACAAATTATACAAATACATATTGAAATTTCAAAGTTTAAACAATGAACTAAAACACTCAAAAAAATTCCAAATATATATATTTTTAATATACTTCTAAAGTCAGGTCGGGCTCGGGCCGGGATTGACTTTTAAAATATGTGACCAAGTCCGCCCGCAAAATTTACTAGTTTTAATCGGGTTTGAGCCAGGCCTATAAGCAATATGCTTTGTTCAAGCCCTATAATTTTGAAGCGGGCTTGGGCAGGTACCTGAGCCCATGAATAGGTCTATAAATTACTAATTTTGGTACAATTTGGGACTTCCTCTGTCAATTATACTAATACCGTTAAATTAATTTGGTAAAGTGAAAAAATTGGACCACTTCATATTTTTAAAAATAAAAATTTTAAAAAATAAAATTTTTAAATAATTAGAAAATATTCAAAATAAAAATAAAAAAATCAATAAAAAGGAAAAAAATCAAAACTTAAAAATTAAAAAAAAAAACATATCTGAAACCAGTTTTAGGTTTCATTATGAAAAAAAAATTCTTCAAAACACCAAATTACTCAACTCCTGCTTCATCCTTCACTTTGCAGTACTGTGTTTGGCCTTATTATGAGATTGTAAAGCAATGTCCGAGCCAAATGACCTATAAAGAGAATTAATATAAGGCTCTTGTACAATATAAATCAATTTCGACAGCATCTAGTGATAATTTTACCTGTTGCAAGATGCACACGCAAAAGATTTTTGAGGCTAATCATTTTTCTAGTCACTATTAGCAACAGTTTTTACAATTTTCTTTGAAGGGTGAGGAGTTGCTATGTGACCACCCCACACTTTCGCTGAGTCTAATTCATTGATCAGACTCCTCAATTGAGAAAGAATGGCAAAGGGTGGTCACCTGATGGAAAGAAGTGAAGAACGTGCATGGGTGGAAGCTTGAGAAGAAGTTTTGATTTTTTTTTTCTTTTGATTGAATTTTTTTTGCTGTTGAAGTTTTTTTTTTTTTTTTTTTTTTTTATTATAAATATCTTCTAATTATTTAAAATTTTGATTTTTTTAAAATTTTAAAATTTTTTATTATTTAAAAATATGAAATGGGTCTCATTTTTTTACTTTACCAAATTAATTTAACGATGTTGGTGTAATTGACAAAAGAAATCCCAAATTGACCCAAATTATAAGTTTAGGGTTTTGATTGCATCAAAAATTAATATGAGCTCTCAATTGCATTTTTCGCAATAATTCAGGTCTTGAATTGAGCATTCCCAATTAGAACATTTAAAAGATGGAGATGGAGCTCAAATTAGTATTAGGAGATGGAGCTCGAATATGAATCTATCATCCAATAAAAAAATGCATTGCTATTAAGCAATGCCGACAATTGCATGCATATGATTAGTTTATTTGATTGGTTTATATGCAAATCATATAATTATTCTATCATGGTTTTGTTTACATTTTGTTAATGCCTAAGATTTAGATTAAATGTTTTATCATACAAATGTTTTTATAGGATTATATATTTATCACATTTATGATGAACTTGCTACATACAATTAAGTTAATAAATATTTTGTTTTACAAGATATATTTGATAATGGATGAGGCATGCCTCCATAATATGAAACTTGGTATGTGTAATGATACAAATTTTTATTATTTTAAAAAATAGTATTTTATAAGAAATATATATTTATTTAATTATTTATGTTTATATATTATATTTAAATGATATATGTTATGTATTTAAGATAATGAAAATATTATATGAGATTAGTTATTGGAAATTTTAAATTATTATAATGTTGAAAATAGTATTATTTATTATTAAAAGAATTATGAAAATTTATATTTTTTATTATAATTTTAAAAAAAATGAATGTATATATGTTTAATAGTAATGAAAAATTATGTATTTAGATACTTCATGAAATAAAAATATTTTTATGGAAATAATTATGAAATTAATTAATTATGTTTTGATTTTATTATAGTCTATTTATTAAAGAATTATTCTAAGAATATAGAAAATATTGATTTTAATTTAAATTAATTAAATTTTAAGATAATAATAATAATTATTATTATTAAAAAAAGAAGAAGAAGAAGAGAAGTTATATGGGTTTCTACTTGATTGGTCCAAAATTGGACCAATCAGATTTGTTGTGGGCAGATCTGGTAAGAGTGGGGGTTGTGGTGCTTGAACCACCGCCTTCGCCACCGCCACCACCATATTGTTGCCCACCCTCCGGCGACCTAACTATCATCGATCCCGTCTCAGATCGCCATCGGAGAAGCGAGAACGCGTTAGATGAAGCTCCACCGACACGTCTCATCTGCAGAAATTTTCAAGCGAGATTTCAATCGATTTCGGCCACGAATCTGAGCAAGCCTAGTACCATCTTGAAGCTCTTGATCCTAGGAGCATTTTGGTACCTACCTTGACTGGTGAGGATGCCGGTAGCGGTCGAAATTGAAGAGAGAAGGTTTCGGCCTTCGTGGCTTTCGATGTGTTTTCGACGAATCTAAGGACAGTGAAGTGACACTGCCTGTAGATTTGGGATCAGCGGCTCACGATCTATAAATTGGTATGAATAGCACTCCCATCCGCCATCGTCGGCAACGGTGCGTCGCCGGCCGGTCACCAACGAGTGGACTCCATGCGCTGCCGGTGATCCAGAAACTCTATTGGGCTACATTTCACGCATACATCGCAATTCTGAACTTAGTTCGCAAGTTTTTGACTCCAATAAACCTAGAATGCTATTATATCGATTTGTTTTGGTATTTGGAATGCTTGGAGAATGAGTGCCTTGCATGTACATATATGTTTTAATGATTAAATTAATAATTTAAAATGTATTATGAGATTTCATGAAATTGTTGAGATGAATTAATATTATTGATAATTTTCTTTTAATTACGTATTTTATAATTAATAAGTTAAATTTAAATAAATAATTTTATGGAATCATTTTGAATAAATGAAATTAATGATTTATAAGATTTACATTGTTTTTAGTTAAATATTAAAATGAGTTGTTTATATATTTTCTTTAATGTATATATAAGTATATGTATATGAATTATATTTATATTGTTAAAGCAAAATTATGAGTTTTATATTGTTTTAAACAGGAGTTAATATGAGATTAATTTATTATGATTTAATTTTAATATTTGATAGCAACTCTAATAAATGATTTTATGAATGTACTTATATGTATGATAATGATGATTGAATGATGTTTCATGATTATATATATATATATATATATATGGAGAATTGTGATGTTTGTCAGGTATAGAGGCTCGGAGGGGCAGTTAAGATATTGATTGTTGTGAGCCTTGCAGGTTTTTTAGAAGTGTTTATTTATTATGTTTTAGTGGGGAAATATCATAGTTTTAAGGGAGGTTTTGCCGAAATTTCGACAAAATCTTTATAGTTAAGTATAATTTTAAGGGTTAAGGTTAGAATTATATGCATCCTAATGTACTTCCTTTGTTGTCCAGTATTAGCGTTTCAGGCTTCTTTTCAGTTGCCAGATGTCGCACTCTGAGAGAAACTGGATTAGATTCATTAAGTTTGTAAGTGATATTTTCTAATATGTTTTCATGTTTATCATGCATTGAATGTACTGTATGTTGTATATATGTATATAATTATGCACTACGAATGCATAAAGACATCCTAACATATGATTGTGAATGATGCATTATGAATTATGTTACTGATTACATGTAGATATTGTTAAATAATGGCTCATAATCAGTTTACACTTATAGATCCAAGCCAAGGGGAGGATTGTGGAGGTGTGGAGGAGCGAAGATCACATAGCCCAGTTCAATCAAAAGGTTAGTGATTTATTGCGTGTGGATGTGAAGTTGGATGATGAGGACAAGGTGTTGATGCTGATATGTTCTTTGCCACCATCTTTTAACCAATTTAACACGACATTGTTATATGGGAAGGAGACACTACACTATGATGAAGTTGTATCAGCACTAAGGTCCTATATTTCAATGCAGAAGTTGGAGATAGGAAACTCTCAGGCTGAGAGTCTATCTGTTAGTTCAGAACATGGCAAGAGTAGCGGAAGGAACAAGGACCGGAAGAGAGGAAAGTCCAGAGGTAAGTCTAAGTCAAAGGTGTCGAAGGAAGAGTGTTTCAAATGTCGTCAAAAGGGCCATTGGAAGAAAGACTGTCATTTGTTGAAGAATCAGGGAATTGATAAGAAAGAAGCAGTTGCAAATTTAGCTAGTGTTGTTACTGATGATTCAGACGAGGAAGACCTTATGGTAGTTTCAGCGACAGGTAATTGTTCCTTTTCAGACACATGAACTTTAGATTGTGCATGCTCATCTCACTATACTCCGCATAGAAATCGGTTCCATACTTATAAAGCTTGTGATGCTGGTATTGTAACTTTGGGTGATGATTATGTTTATGAGGTGGTATTAGAACTGTTAGAATTAAAATGTTTGATGGTATAATCAGAACATTAGAGAATGTCAAACATGTTCCTGTATTGAGAAAGAACCTGATTTTGTTAGGACAGTTAGAGAAGTCATTGTGTGGTTTTTCAGTGGACCCGGGTAGTGGAATTCTTAAGGTAACCATAGGTGCTATGACGGTGATGAAGGGAAAGCGAATTAGAAACAATTTGTACAGGCTATTAGGCAGTATAGTTGTGGGAAACGATTATGCATGTTCATCATCAGAAGATAGTTTGGATGCCTCCAAACTCTGGCATATGCGGTTGGGTCATATTAGTGAACAAAGTTTGTAAGAACTTCACAAAAGGAAGCTGCTAAATGGTGTTACACAGTGTCAAGTTGGGTTCTGCGAATTTTGTGTTTTTGGTAAACAGAAAAGGGTTCAGTTCAAGACTTCCTCACAGAGAAGCAAGCAAATATTAGAGTATGTTCACTCTGATGTTTGGGGTCCAGCACAGGTTGCAACAAAAGGTGGAGCTAGGTATTTCGTAACTTTTATTGATGACTTTTCCCGAAAGGTTTGGGTATATTTCATGAGGGAGAAAAATCAAGTATTCTCTAGGTTTAATGAGTGGAAAGCCAGAGTTGAGAAATAGACAGGAAAAAAGCTTGAAGTGCTTAAGATCTGACAATAAGGGTGAGTACACATCTAATGAGTTCATAAATTTCTGCAAGATAGAGGGAATTGAGAGGCATTTCACAGTTCCTAAGACACCTCAGCAAAACGGAGTTGCATAAAGGATGAACATGACACTATTAGAGAGAGCCAAAGCAATGAGATTACAGGTAAGGTTACCCAAGCATTTTTGGGCAGAAGCAATGAATGCTGCTTGTTTCATAATTAACAAGTCATCTTCGAAGAAATTAGAGGGGAAGTCTACACAGGAGGTTTGGACAGGAAAAGATGTTGATTATTCTGTACTCAAGGTGTATGGATGTCCAACCTATGCATTAGTTCCCAGTGATGAAAGATCAAAACTGAATTCTAAATTGAGAAAATACATCTTTGTTGGGTATGGTAAAGGAGTAAAAAGGTATAGACTTTGGGATCCTAAGGCACAAAAGGTGATAGTTAGCAGGGATATAGTCTTTGATGAGCAAACTATGGTAAACAAGCAGGAATCATCTCAAAGAAACTGAAGTTTCAAGCTCTAAGGTAGATGTAGAGATCGGACTAGATAAGCCTTTAAGTTCAGTTCAGCCAGAAGTTGAATCAGAAAGTAGTGATGATGATTTAGAAAGTACAGAAGTGCAACATCATCAACATGAGCACAGTATTGCCATAGACAGACCCAGACGCACAATCAGACCTCTAGCTAGGTATCTCAATGAAGACGATTCAGCTTCTTTTACTTCCTAATTAGTGAGGGAGAACCTAGTTCTTTTCAGGAAGCTATGTCTATTCTAGAAAATGAGAAGTGGTTAGAAGCCATGGCTGAAGAGTTAGAGTTATAAGAATAGAACAAAGAGTTAGCGAAACTTCCTAAGGGTAAGAAAGCAGTTGGGTGCAAGTGGGTCTATAGAAAGAAGGAAAGAGTTCAAGAAAAAAGAAGGTATAAGATTCACAGCAAGGTTAGTTGCAAAAGGGTACTCACAGAAGAAGGGGATTGACTACAATGAAGTATTCTCGCCGATGGTCAGACATACTACTATTCGAGTATTGTTAGCCCTGACAGCTTAGCTAGACATGGAGTTGGAGCAGTTAGATGTCAAGACAGTTTTCCTTCATGGTGAATTAGAGGAGCAAATTTACATGGAACAATCGGAGGGATTTGAGGAGCAAGGAAAGGAGCAAATAGTGTGCAAGCTTAAAAGGTCTCTTTATGGGTTGAAGCAGTCCCTGAGATAGTGGTATAAGAGGTTCGATTCTCACATGTTGAGCATTGGCTTTACTCGTTGTGAGTATGATTGTTGTTTATACTTTAAACCTCTGAAGGATGGTTCTTTCATTTATGTATTGATCTATGTTGATGATATGTTAATTGCTGCAAGAAACATAAATGATGTGTGTGATCTTAAATCCTTGTTAAGCAAAGAATTTGACATGAAGGATTTAGGTGCTGCTAAGAAAATCCTTGGTATGGAGATTAACAGGGATAGGAAGAACAGACAGTTATGGCTCTCACAAGAGAAGTATATTCAGAGAGTATTGGAGAGGTTCGTCATGGACAAGGCAAAGCCAGTCACTACTCTACTAGCCAATCATTTCAAGTTGTCAAGCAGCCAATGTCCTAAAACAGAGGATGAAATACAGTATATATCGAAGGTTCCTTATGCTAACGTGGTGGGAAGTTTGATGTATGCAATGGTTTGCACAATACCAGACTTAGCTCAAGCAGTTAGTGTGGTTAGCAGGTTCATGGCTAATCCAGGCAAGGAACACTGGCAGGCTGTAAAATGGATTCTTCGATACTTGAAAGGTACACCTAATTATGGAATTTGTTTTGGTAAAGTTAATGATTTAGTTTCTATTATGGGATATGTATATTCAGATTATGCTGGAGATGTGGATGATAGGAAGTCTACTACAAGCTATGTTTTTATACTTGCTAATGGTCCAATTAGTTGGAGATCAACCTTGCAGAGTGTAATTGCTTTATCCACTACAGAGGCAGAATACATGGCAGTAACAAAAGCAGCTAAGGAAGTATTGTGGTTAAGAGGACTAGTCTCAGAGATGGGTTTTAAGCAGAAAAATTTGAGTTTATACTGTGACAGTCAAAGTGCCATTGAATTGTCCAAGAATCAGGTGTATCATGCTAGAACAAGGCATATTGCTGTAAGATACCACAAGATCAGAGAGTTGATTGCTTCAGGTGAGATTCTATTATTGAAGGTGCACACAAAGGAAAATGCAGCAAATATGTTGACAAAGATGCTACCTTTGGAGAAGTTCAAACATTGTTTGGACTTGCTCCAAATCACAAACTGAGAATTTGTGAAGATATTGGGACTTTAGGTGGAGGATTAAGCAGGTCTTCTAAAGGGGTGATTATTCGCCAAGGTGGAGATTGTTAAATAATGGCTCATAATCAGTTTACACTTATAGTTCCAAGGCAAGGAGAGGATCGTGGAGGTGCAGAGGAGCGAAGCTCCAGAGACTAAGGGTACGGTACAATACAATTTTATTGGAGACTAAGGGTAAATATGTATTTTTGAGTCAACCAGTTGCTATATAAAAGGTTGAAACCCTAGTTTATTTGTAAGTAATTCACTATCAGCTCTCTAAATAAAAAGAACATCGAACCTCCCGTGGACGTAGGCAGATTGCCGAACCATGTAAATCTTGTCTTATTGTATGATTGATTTTTCTCTTTATTTTTTGTTTATAGATTAATTCACTTAATCTCAGATTTCATATAACAGATGTTTGGATGAGATTAGGATGATGTAGAACTATATAGGGTTCTGATAATGATTATGATGATGAAGATGTTTGACATGGTTTGAGCTGGTCTCACCGTAGCCGTATGTAATGGATAAGAGAAATTGGTCAAGTTCGAGCTGGTCTCATTGTGGTCATATGTTTGGAATTCATAGAGTCAATGGAAGGGGTCGACTCCCCATATTGAGGTTTAGAGTGGTTCCTATTGACTAATTCTCATCACTGGATGATTATGTGATTGATTGTCTTTGTGACACGATGCATAAGCATATTTTTATATAGAATGAATGAATGACACCAAATTAATATATTGGTTAGTATCATTCATTGAATCGAACGCTCACCCATGTTCAACATTTTTCTCAAGTTATAGTTAGCAGTAGAATAAAATGAAGTCGATTACAATTATTGAAGAGTGGCACTGCATTTTTTTCATTCGCTGTTGACCAGTTATTTATTCCATGTTTGGTAAATAAAAAATTTCAATTCTAGAACTCCACATTGTTATTTAATTTTTATATAATATTTAATTTTTTATTATTATTATTATTATTATTATTATTATTATTATTATATTTTATTATAATTCTATTTATTATTATAATTATTATATATTCATTATATGTAATTTATGTATAGTTATGTTGAGTTTGAAGGATAGTTGAGTTTCCGCATTCTAGTTGATGTGATGTCCTGTTAGGCAAAAACCAAATGTTGGTGATGATGATATGATTAATGTTTCTAGTTCTAAGTGGCTTGATATGATGTTATGTTATGTTCAGGTTCTGCTTAACAGGTAGGTTCATAACCCTTATTTTGTGACAGTTATAACTATCATATGGTAGAATTATCGTTTAATAGTTAATCAGACTTATTACGAATTTCGAAAGTCTTATATTTTTCTGTTCTCTAGTGTAGGTCACGTGCTCCTAGATTCGGATCTTGACAGTATGAACTTGTAAGTATTAGGATAAAATTATTATTTACTATAAATTAATTGTTATACTCATATGACTTTATATATTGCAGTAAAAACCATTGTCAAAATATAATATATTTTTTGCCCCACTCTCACTGCTTGAATTCAATTAAATAGAATACTCAAAATATCAAAGTTGAACTATACTTATAGAATTTGAATAAAATTATATGTTAATCTCACATTAAAATTTAAATAATATAAATGAATTTAGAATTGAGCTTAAATTAGTGAATTGTTTATTTATAGAATTATAACTTTAGTTGGTCTATTAGATTCCTAATCAAGATAATTATAATAATATAGTTAAAAAAATCATTATAATACTTCAATTTACCTTCATTTGTTATGGAAGGGATTGAAATTTTTTTTTTCTTTTATTTATTAAGGGAAGGGATTCAAATTAAACTTTGCTCTATTTAAAATTAATTTATAGTCGATTTTAATAGATGGTTATTTAAAATAATTATAAATTTGAAATTAAATTTTTAGAGTAAAATCATCAACATCATATCAAATTTCAAATATTTAATTATTTTAAATCACTAATTATTCAAATAAACTTTAATAAATTTAAATATTTTATAATTTTTTTAAGCATTATAAGATAGCGGCTCAAACCTACATTAATTGCTTAGTCGAGAAATATATTACCACTAAGTTATTCATGCAAATGCTTAATATTTTATAAGTTGAATTTTAATATATTAACTTATTTACAAATTTTACTTTTGTAATTAGACAATAAGTTTCAATTTATAAAAAAAAATTACAAGAAATGAGTCGAATATATATTTATAATCAGGGACGGACCTACATTAAATTCAAGGGGGGCATTGAGAAATTTTTTTTTTATATCACCTAAGAATTTCTCGGGCATTGAGCCCCCTGAAATTTTAAAAAATATTAAGATTATTATAATCATTTTAAAATTTCAAATTTATTCTTTCTTTTTTATCTTTACCTTTACTTTTTTATTTTGAGTTTTCTTATTTTATATTTCTACTATGCTACTCTAAAATTTTTGTCTTCTCATTTAATCATCAATTAATCATAGAATCAATATTTTGCCAAAGACAAATTTGAGAGTTTTAAGTTAGTTTATAATATTTTTTGTTGGGTTTATTTTAATGTCTATAATGTTAATAGTTAGGTAGCAAAAAATTATTATTTTGGCTAAAACAATTGAGAATATAAATTATTTGTTTTAATTTATTTGTTGATTTGTTATATCATGATTATTTGGTATTTAATATATCAATGAGATGGGTTATAGTAAAAAAATTTAGTTATAAAATTGTTTTGTTTTAGTCTTTTTTTTTATTTTTTTTTATTAAACGATTGTTTGGTAACTTACATTGGAAAAAATATATTTGCAAATATTAACAATGAAGTTATTATGCAACGTGATGAGTCTAATTTCACCAAATACTGTTGATAGATGATTTATCAACAGAGTAGAACCTGAGATCAAAGAAAAAGCAGATCAAGGGCTCCAGGGGCTGACCCCCGGGAAAGACTCCGATGCTTAAGTTAGTAATTGTTTGAGAGAAAATATAATTGAAGTAATTCAAATTATCGAAGTAGTGCTCATCATACCTGTGAAGTTTAATCTTTGAGGTATTTATAAGAGATATATCCTTACATGAGTTGAGTATGAATTTCCTTAACCAGTTCGGATATAGATTGACTTGTTGCATCATTTCGTCCTTTTCCTGCTTGGATACGAACTAGATGGCTCTTTATTTGACTTTAGTCAATGGGCTTTGTAAATATATTATGATGGATCTGACCCAACTTTCTTTACTACCTAGTTCGGTATATTTTGTCCCTTATCAGTAGCCCCCCACTCCCTAGTCTGATTGAGAGTATCGAAGAGCGGACTAAGGGAGTAGATGTCTCATCTCATTACTGAATGCTACCTTATTGGAAGAGGGCTTTAAATAATCTGCGAAGCCCCCCTACTCCTTGATAGATAATA
>CATKHJ010634081.1:0-12712 GCA_949750685.1 Vernicia montana
CTATTCATGAAACCTATGTGTTGAAACTCTTAATTGAGACCTTCGGTCTATTGATCATTGATATATATATATATATTCGTGAACCTATACGTTCAACTATCTATTGAGACCTTTGGTCTACTGTTTATTGATATGATGATAGCACATTGAAATCCTTACTCATTTATGAGTATCATTGTTATTGAATTCTTATTGCTATCCATTGTGAAATGATATATGATACCTAAGCAGAAATCTCCATCTGATGTGGGGTATACATCAGTCATGTGCACATGGTAAAGAAGGCCCGACGGATAGGGATAGTGTATCTTCCCTAACTAGGAAGGGGGTCCTAGCCGGAGAACCTGATCAGTTTTCTGCTTGAATTGATGTGATGAGTCTGTGAAGCTTATAGCCGACACTCGATCTATATGTGAATGGGAACATACCGTTCTCGAATATATTGATTTCTGCTAAATTATAATAAAATGAATTGTGCTAAATTGCTTATGCATAGGATTTATTCATTTCTTCCATGAATGAATCCCATTGTGATATCTTTGATTACCTAATTGTTTATATTGCTAAAAGCCTTGAAGCTTTTCTAATTGCATATTCTCTATTGTACCTAGCCGGCATATCATATTGAACTGTTATATATTCACTGAGATTTATATTTCACCCCATAGTGGTTTATCTTTTCAGGTGCTATAGAGGTTGAGACGAGGTAAAACTCAAGCTTCATCTTCTCGCTTGGGGGTTACTTTGTCCATGATTTTATTTTGTCATTTTGATTATATCATAATGAATATGTATCTCCAAGAGTCAAATCTAGAGTTCCATGGTCATTGTGATATTATATATGATGATTAAGTATTGTTTATTCAATTTGGGATTGTAATATATAACATATTACTTTATTGTATTAATGGAATTCCTTTGATGAATGGATGATGTGGATTGTTATAATAATGTGTTTGGGGTTCTGATCTGGGAATTGTATATGCATGATTGGTTATAGGTTAGTATTGGGTTCTACGGGTTTTCGGTGGCCTTACGCCTACCCATGCCCTAGGACCGTCGTGGCTCATAAAGTCGGGTCGTGACAGGATCGTAGGATATTGATAGATGATGGTTTGCATGATAATGTTAGATGATTGTAAGTCAAGGTTCCTACGGGTTTTAGGTGGTTTTAAACCTATCCATACCCTAGAATTATTGTGGCTTGAAAGTTGGGTCGTGATACTTAATTTTTTTTATTCCTTATTAAAGAACTCATGTTGATCTTAATTACAAAGAAAAAACATACGGTTTTATTTTCATTCAATAAACAATTGATACCTATATTGGAAAAAATTGATATAATCTCACTAAATAAAAATTGATATAAACTCAGGTTTGACTATAAAAAAGAAAATAATAAAACTCTGAAAAAATAGGGTTGTATGGCCTAGCAAAACAAAATTGATATAATCTCACTAAATAAATATAAATAGGTCTCACTAAATAAATCTAATAATTGCAATGGTTGCTTACCTAATTGACGATGTAAGATATAATAATGTAAATAATTGATAATAAAGTAGAGGAACTAATAGCGTTATTATATATATATATATATATATATATATATATATATATATATATATATAAAGAGAGAGAGGAGAGCAATTATTTCTCTGCACATCAGCATCCACCAATCGAATTGTGTCGTTGTTGTAATTTATTGTCTGCAAATAATACTTTGCTAGAAATTAATGAGTACTAGAAAATGTTTACCCGCACGTTGCTGCGGACAAATTTTTCTAACTTCATTCTTAAATGTAGGCAGCTTAATAGCAAAAATGATGGACTGTGTGAATCTATGAACAACCAACTGGCACCTACTTGAAATGGACGTCCTATTTATTGGAGTCTAACCAATGGGTTTAGAAAAACATTCAAAATTATGGTGTGTAATGGGATAACTAAAGAAATTTCTTCTTGCAAATATTAATTAATCTAAAGAAAAGTTTGGCATAAGTGAAATTGCCAAAACGAACATAAACCACCACCATTATTCAGAACTTGATTTAGTTGAGACCACAAAGATTTCTTGTTTATATTTCGATTCTTCTTACAAAGCACCAATTGCAAGTAAAAAATAGAAATAATAAAAATAAACAATATTTCAATAGAAAAGTAAAAGTTTTAAAAAAAATGGAAAGGCCAGAGATAAGGATTTTACTACTTCACAGGGAAGGTGATCTAAGGTGAATCAAGTTATGAACAGCGAGAGCAGTGAATGAATAATTTTAACAATTACACAGACGACAAAACTTAATTTGGATCGATTAAAACTTACGGAGAAGGAATATCTGTAGCCAGGACAACACATGTAATAACCCAACTTTTTACTAATATTCAAATTTCCAGCTTAATAAGGAAACATATTTATTTATGTTATTATATTGATATTTAAATAATATATTTAATGTAAAGAAAATATTTTATAAAAATAATTATGAAATTAATAATTAATGATTTGATTTATTATAATTTATTAATGTAATATCTCAAATTTATTAAAATCGTATTGTTATAAGAAAATATTTTTAGATAATAGCTAATTAAGAATTTTTAAGAAATAAATTTTATATTCAATATATTTTTAATAAATCTAAAATTTGTCATTTTTCAAATTTAATTATATTTTATAAGAAATTCAATGAATATTTAACTATAATTTTTGGATTCGAAATGAATATTTTATGAATATATATATATATATATATCACCTGTTGAAATAATAATAATAATAATACAGAATATTGTAGAGGAATCTAGAGACTTTTGTCTCTAGCTCATTCTTGTGAAAGAAAAAAAAAAAAGGTATAAAAGAAAGAAAAGAAGTAACAGAGACGTAAAAGAGATAGGCCATAGAGAAGCAAAGATTGAAGAGAGGAAAGGTGATTCGCTTTGCAAGATTGGCTACTCCAATTATGGTGGACGGTGACCCATTGAAGATCAAAAACTACTACACAATCTATTTTGGGTTTTAAAGCAAATTGTGAATGTGAATTTCCAATGGGTAAGCTCTAATCCCTGTACTTGTTAATTGGAAGTTGATTGGTGACATTATATTCAAAGGGGTTTTACTTTCTAGCAACTCAAAATTGGTGAAATTACATGTGTGTTCTATTATTAAAATTCTGGGTTAGTTGAGTTAGCATGTGATGTGTATATATTATACAACTATAAGCTTCAGAATATATATAGGGTGCTAGGTCTAGTTGGGTTTACATCTTGCTTCCTATTTTCATATGAATTTCAATAAATTGATTGTAAATATTTTCTTCTCCTTAAACAAATGAAGAACGGATAGGAATATTTGATACAATTTAATTTGGTGAGTGACTAAATTTAAAAATTGGAAGGGAACTACATGAGATATTGATATCAATTCCTAAGAAATTGGTTATAAGAACTATTCTGGTGTAAAAAAAAAAAAAAAGAGAATAGAATAGAATTAATTACATGACAATGAATATGATAATGTTTTATAAGGTGAAAAGGGATTCTTATATTGAGTATAAAATTCAGTGTGATTAAACTTTAAACTAGAAGGATAATTGCTATCTAGTTAATATAAAATTAAAAAGGGTATTAGGACAATTTATCAAATATGAGTTTAAGATTATTTGTGACCATGACTATGAAAGGCTAAAATATGAATTTTAAATTATAATAGAAACTTTCATTAACCCTTGGTGATAGAATTATATTAATTGATATGCTTGTTAGAATTAAATTATGGAAGTGTATGAATTATCAAAAGAGGATGAGATTATAATAACGAAGGTTTGGGTTGGACCATTGTGTTTTTGTTGTTGAGTTGAAAATTGTTGAATTAACATGGAGATTAGTCTAGATTTTAGAAAATATGTTGCCGAATTTTCAGTAGAGCTAGAAATATAATATGAAAGGAATTATATGGATCATATCTAATAACGTAATTATATTTTTAGGAGGAATTTTAAAAGTGGATTCAAATGATAGTTAACTGGAAGTGATCAATTAGTCAGTAAATTTGCAATCCAGGTGAGTGAAAAATATATTGTTATTATTGTGTTTTGAATTCTTAAACTAATATTTCTTGTTAAGCTACCTTGATTATCAAAATTTACTTGATAAATAATCATATCTATTCTTGAATTCTATTGAACCCTAGTTATTGTTCATCAACTAATTATTGATTCATTTCTTTGATTATTGAAATCCCTCTAAGAGTTCATTGAAATTTTGTGTGAGAAGTCTATTGAGATCTCCTTTCCTTTGTTCATTGAAATTTCATATGTATTCTTTGAAAATCCGTACGTACTTATTGAAATCCTAATAGGAATCAATTGCTCCATTGATTTATATGTTTATATGTATAAATTCTTATTTGACTAATTTCGTATTTATATATATACATATCTTTTATTGATCCTAATTGATTGTATTTCAAGTTTTTGTTAGACTTCTTAATTAATCTTGTGAAAAATGAATTCTTTTAGAATCCTATGTGAAACTTCCTATGGCATATTGAACATAATATTTGATTTTCAATTTTATGAAGTTCTTTATATGAGTTCATTAAAACTCCTTTTATGAGTCCTTGCGATCTTATAAGAATTTATAAGTTTATTAAAGTTTTCCAGTTTTCATTATTAAAATTTCCTTGATGAGCTTATTGATTCTCTAATGAATCTATTTAAAATTTCTTTAATGAGTTCTTAAAGCTCTTTAAAAACTTTATATGTGTTCATCAAAATTTCTATTAATGAGTTCGCTGAAATTCTATACTTGATCATTGAAAATTTTATTGACGAGCTATTAAAGTTCTTTATCTGAGTTTAATGCAATCTCTTATATGAAAATTTTGAATTTATTGAAATCTCTTATATGAGAATTGTTGAAATATTGCAATCCCTTATATGGGAATTTATGAGTTAATGTAGTTTAATGTGTTATTTGAAACTCCTTATATGAGAAATTTCGAGTCTTAAAGTAGAAATCCCTGACTGATGTGGGTAATACATCAGACTGTGTGCACACTAAAAAATCCACGGATGTGGTGTATGCATCCAAGCCCTAGCTAGGAAGGGTTATGATCCTAGACATGAGACCTTATTAGTCCTATGACTTTATATGTAATGAGGGGAGTAATGCATAATACAGCCTATTGTCACGTTCCGCCGATTGTTAGCCCTCCCCTATGTATGTAAAATGTGAAAAGTGGGTTGTGCGAGGAGGACAAACACTAAGTATCGAGGAGGAGAGTACCCCTAACCTCATCACCTGAACTCCAATTGGGCTGAAATTTTATATGGGGTCATATTTAGTGTTGTAGAAGCCCTCCACCAAATTTTAGGCCAAACGCACGAGCCAATTGGGAGAATTGGCTAAACAGCTCCACAACGGGCCTGTAACACAGGGCAGCGGACCAATTCTGTCTGCGCTGCCGCAGATGGCATTGACAGCCAGCAAGCCAACTCAAGGAGGTTAAGTTGGCGGGAAAGGAATCCAAAGGGAGGCAAAGTTGGTGGAATTATGTAGAATTGTGTGGAAATCTCTAGAAATTGGTAGAAAGGCCTAGCACATGTAACCTCTTAGAAGTTTCTAGGCCAACGAATGTCTACCGTTGGATTAGGCAAATCCCAACCGTCCATTTAAAGAGGTGGGAATAGTAGAGAGTTGGAGTTGGCTATAAATTGGCCAATCTCCTCATTTGTAATCAATCAGAAAATCCAAGTAGTGAGATACTAGAATCCTTCCAAGTTTGGAAGCCACCAATCTTGTATACTTGTAAAGCTTTTGTGTAATACAAGCATTCTTTCTAAGCATTTCTTCTTGTGTTCTTTGCATTCTTGTATGTTCATTTCCGCTGTCAATTGCCTAAGTTAATAGGCAAGTCTTGGAAAGGCTGACTAACAAGCTTAAGGGAAGCAAAGCTAGTGCCTCACGGGTTGCGCAAGTTTGGGTGAAAACAACAAGCCCGTGACACTATGCCCCATTTTCTTTATAAGAGAGCATGTCAGACTTAGCCTCTACTCTTCTTTTCTTATGCGGGGAGCCCATCGCTCCTAACCAATCGATTTCTGCTAAATCATATATTACTCTTTTTTTAAAAAAAAAGTTTTATGAGTTACTTGTATTATTGATCCATTATTTTTAAAAGGTGATATGAGTTGATTGTTACATTAATCCATCTATTTGTAATGTTATTTGAAAAATGAGTTTATGTCTCTATTTGCTACTTGATCTAATTTTTTTTAAAAAAAAAAAAAATTGAGTTAATCGTTATTTGTTTTACTATTTCAAAAGTGCCATTTGATCTATTGTTTCGAAAAGTACTATGAGTCACTTGCTATTTGAATAATCATTTCCAAAGGCAATATAAGTCATTTGCTATTTTAATCCATTACTCCAAAAATGCTATATATCATATGCTAGTTGATTCTTCAGTGGTATATGCTACTTGTAAATTAGATATTCATTTATTTGTATAATGAATACGTAGAAATGAGTATCGTTCTTGTAAGCCAGCGTTGAACTCCTAGCCTCACAATGTATGATAGTATATTATTTATTCACTGAGTTTTACTCACTCATTTCCCTTTATTTTTTTTCCAAGTAAGCAATAGTAAGCAAGTTGATACCTCAAGTCTCATTCTTCACTTGGGGATGTTTTATCAAAGTAAAGTTAGAATTGAATTGTATATATAAATATTTATACAATGCCTCTTTAGAGCTCCATGGATGTCTAGAAGAGTTTAGTTTTGGTTTGTAAAAATTAGTTTATAATTTAGTTCTTGTTAGAGTAAATATTAAGTTTGATGTTAATATCACAAGTATGACTTATAATGTGAATTTGAATATGAAATTGGCCATGTTAAAGTACATAGGGGATTGGAAATCGATTTATTGTAGTAAGGATAAAGGTGATATTGGAAGTGTTATTGATCTTGCAAGTTGTGATCTTGGGTGTATTATTATAGTTACAGCTGTTATGCTGCCAGTTTTATGTTGGAAGTCAATAGTTATGGTTCTATGAATTGTTGATGCCCTTATGGCTACCTATACTCTAGGACCATCATGAATTAGAAGTTGGGTCATGATAGAAGTGGTATCAAAGCAAAAGTCTAAATCTAGGTTATAAAAAATACCATGGAGCATAGGATTGTCCTTTCTCATCTTCGAAATCATCTTTTGTGTTTAATTAAGCGTTGTCCGTATGTGTTAAATCTCTTTATATATGTTTGTTAGATTTCCTTATATAAGTTCATTATGTTGATACTATCAAGATTTGAATTAATAAAAACCAATTTAAAAAGGGTTAGACCTCTAATGATAAGTAAGATATATAAGAATGGTAATTGTATAGTTTTCAATACATCGTAGTATGTTATATATGTGCAGAGATCAATATGTATAAGTGTTAGATAATAGTATTGAACAACTATGAGTTTTACCTGAATGATGTGGATAGCTTAAATGTAAGAGGATTATTAAACGAATGATCCTGAAGTTTGGCCTAAATAGAATTTGACTTTAAGTATACTTGTATATATATATATATGCTGATAAGTAGTGTTTTGTGCGTATTGTGATATGTTTAATGTTTATGATATTCATTGTTTAAGTTTTATTAGTTAATATTATATTGCAATTTACCAAAATTTTATATAGTATGACTAGAATTAGAAAGTGCTTAAAAGGAAGAGGTGATCTAACATAAGGAGAGATTTTGAACTTTGGATAAAGAAATCATAGTAAAAGGTAAATGAGAATGTCACGAACCGACTTCTGAGTCGCGACGGTCCTAGGGCATGGGTAGGCATAAGGCCACCGAAAACCCGTAGAACCCATATATACTATATAATTCAATACATTATCATGCAACTAAACCATAATTATCTTATCATATTATCACATATCATTTCATATCCCAAGATCCAAACCTGAGCACATATATACTTATTCTTCTCATCACATATTCATCAATTGCATCATAGAATTTATCAATTAACTTGTACATATTCTTCTTTCCATATAACTTACTACATACACAACAATTACAATACTCTTTTAACACCCATGAAGCTACTACAACTTTAACATATACATATATGCAATGATTAACACTTTGCTTTAATAGGGAATCCTCAAGAAAAGAATGATGCTTGAGGAATCATTTGCTCACTATGCCATTCTCCTGAAAAATGGAATCACTAATGAGATAAAGTAGTGAGTAAAGAATATGCTATCATACTTATGAGACTAGGTATTTCAAGGCTAGCTCACAAGGATGGCTCATGCTTATCACTTGGCTCATATACTTATATTCATGAAATGAAAGATATAAGAATCATAATGACAATGAACTTTAGTGTTCGAGGATTTATAATTAATCTTTGGAACTTGGATTGATATATTTGGAGGTATACACTTTAGGCATACATGATTTCTTATAACTTTTAACTTATGAATGTTTAAATCATATAATCATATAAACATACTTTATAATATCTTGGATTTGGGATCTTACACAATGGATCTTTAAATCAATAGTTCATAGGGGTTGACTTTGGTATCACATAGTTCAAACTTATATATATATATATATATATATATATATATATATTAAAAGCTATGAAATACTTTTAAAACTATAGAGTTCTTTGGATTTGTTGAGAGTATGCATAAGTTTACTTTAGCAAAATCATTTAAATAAAATATATAATAATTCTTTATTCATATAAGATTTGAAATAGAAAGTAACATACGTCACATATAGAATTTGAAGGTTTAGTAAAACTTATATGCCTATACTTTCGAAATTTCATATATAAATAGAGATCTCGTGATCCAATACTTATTTTCAAATGGCTTGTAAAATCATTAATTCACACTTATCATAACAGAATATTAGATTTAAAATGCTAGATACTTTGAGTTTAGTATTAAAGGAACATAACATAATTAAAATACGTACATGTATACAAAAGGAGTTTTGTATACACTAACTCATATAACTTTGGTTAACATGTATACTTATGTGTCATATATGTCAAGGTAGATGACATATAGGAAATTTGATTTAGAAAGCAGTTGGCACATGGTTATCTTATCTTAGGGATCATTTAGCTTACATATCACTGTATTTCTCATTGTCAAATAGGGTCATATGCTCATGGGTCTTTCAATCAATTGGTTTGGTCTCAATGAAAGAAAGGGCTCATAACTCATAACTTATCAATAGGATTTAGCAGAGATCATCATGTATATTAGGGCAGAGGCATTGTAGCATACCCGAAGCAGAGGTTCCCTTACGAACATGCTCCCATAACTCATAGTTGGGACAGAGGCACTTGTGGCATGTCCGAAGCATAAAGCTCTCTTATAGTTGGGGTAGATGCATGTATTTTGGCATAACCCGAAGCAGAGGCTCTCATGTGAGCATACTCTCATACTTGTGTACACAATTCTCATACATATCATTTACAATATCTCTTGCACATATCTTTTGGTTCACATAGAAGGAATTAATAGTACTCATGGTTCAAATGGCTCATATGGTCTCATTAAAGGAATGTCAATGCTTATAGGATTCACATAGTTCTCATGGTTATTTCAATGGCTTTCAACTTGCGGTACAATCTCATGGTCATGGTACTTTTAGAAATGGGAACTTTCACATAAATAAATACTTATACTTACATACATATTCATACTCATCATTTTATGAACTTAAAACATATATTCATATTCATTACTTTTGGAAAATATAAATAGACTTTGTAAACCTTTTAGGATGTTCAAATAATTCTCATGGAGGAGTTATTAAGAGTTTGGTAATGAACAATAGAGATTTTATACTTATGAATTTCAAATGCTATTAGCTCATGAACACTTATCTACATGTGACATACAACAAGTGTCAAATGGACACATTGTTCTCATAATGACATATAGCTTAAGAATTCTGAAGCAAACATAAAAGGCTTCACATGAATAAATGATATAATTAACATAATTCATGAACAATATGAATTATCTCATAATACAAGAAATTATATTCTTGGTGGCACATACAATAAAGAAGGCATTAGAAGCCTTTATGGTTTCAAATATAAATATAGTAGTATATTTTCTACTCACCTCTTGCTATTCCTTTTCAATGCTCATATCACCATTGCCATACATGAAACTCATCATTTTCTTGGCTCATCTTACCTACACATGAAATCCCAAATCAAACATTGAACATATCTCATGAAACCTTGACCATATCTCTTGATATCACGAACCTAACCATAGATTCTCAATTTTTGCTCTTAATCTTACAATTATCTCTTAACCGTTAACAAAAATACCCAACTTGATTCTAGGGTCTACACATATTAGGGTTTCTATGAATCTAGATCAATAAAACTCATATCTTGCAATCCATGCTATAAACATTATCTATTAAACTTATAATTAAGTATTAAACCTTAATCAAACAAAACTCAAATGGAAAATCAAAGATTAAAAGATTTACCTCAAATATTTCCTTTTAACCTCACATCCATAAATCTTCCAAATCAATAAGAAATCTCCTTAGATCTTATATATCCTTTGATATCTTGAGTAAAAAAAATAATAATAATCTTAGCCTTAGAGAAACATATATAGAGTTTGATATGCTTTGGGGGCTATTAGGGTCAGAGAAAAGGAAGAAATTTCAGGTTTCTCACACTTGGGATGCTGCTGTCTTTTTATAGCCCCAATGGACGTTGCGGTCGCGATATGCCAATCGCGGTCACGATTATCATATCTCGATCGCAACATGGTCATCGCGGTCACTACCTAGCACTGTTCGCGTGACTGTTCCTTCTGATGTTGCTGTCGCTACACAGGTCGCTGTCGCGATTCTCTTTCAGCCAAATTCTTAAATTCAGGCATAGAGGTTCGCGGTCGGTTTCGCGTCCAAGGTCGTGATCACAACTCTCTGTCGCAGGCGCGAATTATGTCTTGCAGTCCCACTTAATCATTTAACCTTCAATCCTTACGAAATTCAATCCTTATTTGTTCATACACATGAACTAATACTCATACATATGGTCAACAAGAAATCTATATGAACTTAGGTATTACGGTGTCCTTGCATTTCCAATTTAATCCGTTGAAACACTTGGAACTCACTTGACTTAGATCCCGAAAAATTCACACACAATCTCGTAGCATGGTAATCCTCATACATTATTCATCTATATATACTGCATATAAGGCTAATATATAGTTGGGATATTACATTCTCCCCTCCTTATAAAAATTCATCCCTGAATTTTCTCATAAAGTGGTTAATCCTCAAGTCATGTATTATATTCATTAGTACGCAAACCATTATGCTTTCCCATTACTCATACAATCCTTATTCTATTTACCTTATCAAGTCTCATAACGCATCTTACACATAACACATCATCATATATGTAATCATTATACAATCTATTATCCTTTAGCTCATTCTTACCATTAACCATTCATCGCCATTCGTACTACTCATAGTCATATATACATATCATGTTTATTACACTTGTACTAGGCATTACATATCTAAGTTCCATTAACTGATATAGAACTCTAATCTTATATAATCATATTACATTCACATATATCTTTACATATTAGATATCCATAATGTCATGTGAACTCATCATGGTATTGGGAATCTTCTAAAGCTCTCTTCTTCGAGGGAAATCCTTGATGAAATGACCGGGCTTACCGCATCTTAAACATGCCCTCATTGCAAATCTACATCTCCCTTCATGCTTCTTCTTACAAGCAAAACATATAGGATACTCATAACACTGTTGTAATAATCCAGATGTACTCATAACTCTTAAAGTAGTATTCACCGTGGTATTCCTAGTTCAATCTTGATTTTGACCTTCTACTCGAGGTCGAATCTGACTCGTAATCAAAGCCACATTCCCATATATTCTCACTTGTGAGCTACTTTCCTCTTTCTTACTTTAACTACTCTGACCTTTAGATTTCTTCTTTAATTCCTGGTCCTCATATGCTCTTTCTTCCTCATATCTTGCCTCTAATTACTTAGCTTTATCTATCATCTTTGACATAGAAGTAAACTCTGAAGCATATAGTGCATTATATAGTGGAAGTATCAATCCTCTCTTAAATCTATTAATCCTTGCTGCCTCAGTTGAAATAATCTCCAGTGCATACTTGCTCAATCTATTCAATTCCTTAACATACTCAGTCACAGTCATGTCCTTTTGCCTGAACTTTTCAAATTGAACTCTTCTATTCTCTTTTTCACCCTCAGCCTAGAATTCATTCATTAGCTCTTGCTTAAACTCTTCCCAAGTTGGACGATTTTCTCCATATAACCTATTGTCACGACCCAACTTTGAGCCTCGACGGTCCTAGGGTATAGGAAGACTTAAGGTCACCTAAACCCGTAGAACACCTCATTACCTTAATTAACTTTCATTAATTACCAGTTAACATTACCCCAGAATCGGAACCATAAACTTCCCTTATAAAAATCCCATGCCTTAAAACATTTGTGATTAGTAATTGGTACTGAAAATATTTTCCATCCTTTTTCCTTTTGAACTCCATTTTCCATTTAAACCCCATTGCAGCTTAAATATAATTAAGTGCTTGGACTGTAGCAATTGATATATCATACATCATG